>JAOXOA010338943.1:0-13285 GCA_028566315.1 Rudbeckia hirta
GTATGGAATTAGTAGTTTTCTATTTTTATGCATGGTCTTTCCGTTTATTTTTTTAAAGGAAAATATAGATAACAAAAAAATTTAATGTTTAGAATTTTACTTTTTTTTTGTTTGTTTTTTAATATATGTACTTCTTAAAACTTTATACCTTCTCTAAACATTTAGAACCGGGATCAATACAACTCATGTATTTTAACTACTTTATTTTTTGTCCTTACTCTTTCACTAATTTACAGTTCTACCCCGAAACTTTACTATTTTTAATTTGGGTTATTGCATTTTATCACCCCTAACTTTGAGGCATTGGCCGCTGCCACCACTAACTTTTACTTTGGCAACCACCACTTCCAACTTCACACTTAGGTGTGGTGATACTGCAACCTAAGTATGAAGTTGGAGGTTGTGTTTGCCAAAGTTAAAAAGTTAGTGGTGACAGCGGCCAATGCCTCAAAGTTTAGGTGTAAAATCCGATAACTATTTAAATTTACACCACTAGACATTACCCAAGTTACATTTCAACTATAGAATAAAGATATTTGATGTTGCACTTTCTTCATTTTACCAAGCTATATTTACATCTTTACCAAAAGACTTTTGTATTTCTCTTTTGTTTACTATATCAAGTTTCGATAGCATACCGAAATAAACCAAACTGGAGTTAACTAAAGCCCGCTGCAAAGCGCGGATAATTTCACTAGTTCTAAACATAAGGTGGTGGTGACCTAAAATAAAAAAGAATGAGGGACTAAATGGTAAAAGAGTGGTAAAGTTAGAGGGGGTATTGTTGCTCTATGCCAAAAAAGTTGTCCACCAACCTACGCCATTCACCTTTCATCCCGCTCCTTGATAAAGCCACACACCCCATCGATCAAAAACCCTACTTTTCACATCATTCCTCATACTCGCTCAATCTCATCGCCGACTCGCCTGTTTTTCAGATCTCCGGTGGTGGCAAAGCTCGACATTCCGGCAAGAAGTGCAGAGAGTGTGAGAGTGACCCTCTTCCCCGTCGGATCCATTTTACAAGTGCGTGGAAGTGGTGCTCGACCAGAACTTTGAAGATGTAGCACCCGTTTCATGAACAAGACTCAACATCACGGTGATAATCGACGGCAAGGGCGAACCTGTTGGTGAGGGTTCGTGGGTGCGATAGATCGGTGGCAGGTTCCAGGTCGAGAAAGGCACTTCTGGGGCTGTGAGTTTTGGGTTGTGGTCGGACCTTACGAGGTTCTTAGATCCGACCAGAAAGGAAGCCTAGCGTTAAGGAGGAACCCGGGTCCGAGGGACTCGCTCACTATCTTCGATTGGAAGAGGATGATATTGTCTTGGATGTATCAGCATGACGTTGAGCTCAAGCATGATGGAGAGGATGGTTAGGTGATGGTGGTTGTCACACATTTGGATCGACTCAAGACACATAAGATGGACACTACCCATTCACTGTGGTAAGGTCTATAACTTGATCATGTCATGCTTGTACGAGATGGTTTCCTCCTGTATAAACGATGCCCCTAACATACGTCTTGTTTATGTGATATCGGTTATAGCAACCTTAGTCATGACCTGCACGAGACTCGGATGCTGTATATGGAGTTTCACGATGGCACTGGTGATTGAGGTATGTTATGTGTGTTTTGTTTGTATAGACTTAACCGATTGTTAGCAAGTAACATCGGACGTTAGTGTGACACGGGTACACGTTGCGAAGTGGGACACCTCGCACCGAAGGGGTATCATGGGTTATGGTGCAAACCGTGTTTTATATGCAAAGTGGTACCGCTTTGCATATCATGTGGTGCAAAGTGTGAATGTCATGCAAAGTAGATCTTTGCGTTTGATATTTTAGTTGTTAGTATGCATTTGAGTTCACTTTGATATGCAAACTGGGTCTTTGCATATGATATTTACTTATAAATGCAAAGTAAGTCTTTGCATTAATTTGATACTTTAGTTTGTCATACAAAGTGGGTAGTATGTCGTTTGAATTTGGTAATCTTGTGTTTTGACCTGTAACTCGTGTGACAGGTTTGGTTACGTGTTAACTCGCTTAGGGATTTGTGATTTATATGCTTAGAGATCCAGGTGAGTTCTATCCCCTTTGTTTACGTGTTTTAAACTGTTGTGGGGCTATCATATATACTTAAAATGTTTTCTTAAAATAATTAACTACCTTGCGTTGTGTGCTTACTCATTGATGAGATTTCAATCGGGTAACGTAGTTAATGGGTATCTAAGTTACGGAAAGTGTAGTTTGGTGGGAAACATGATGATCATGATGCTTTGGATTTTTAATGAGTTTCCCTTATGTGTCGTCTAAATTATAGGAGGGTAATTTAGTGGGAAACCTAGTGATTATACTCGCTTATGATTTTATTGTCGAGTACCTTGCCTATGATTGATTTGTTTATTGTGGTGGTGTAGCCCCAATTGACTAGTCATACTGATGGGTGTAGCCATTGTTGTGGATCTCGGCTACCCCTGGTAATTGGAATTAACTCCTGATTACTAGTTGGTGTAGCAACCAAAGGGTTAGCTTGGTACCTAAGATTAAGAAAGTGCCTTGGCAACCGTGGGGCCGGAGGGTTATTCTCCGAGTCTGTTGCGTTATGGGTCATGATGGGTGTAGCCACACGACCGGGCTTGCGAGTTCTACTAGTTGGTGTATTATTGGTGGCTCGTGGATTCTCACAAAAGGGAATGAGAATGTGATGTTTTGGATAGTTGATATGCCTAGTGTGCATTATGGGTTTAGGCATTGTGTGTGCATGCTTGAGTGATGTTGTGCACTCAGTGCTAGTGTATGTTTATTGATAAACGTAAAACTCATTTAGTGTTGTTGACTTTTCATATATGGTAGTCTGACTTGTAGGTAGGCTAAAGGAGGCGGGTAGGATGCTCGTGGTTGTTCAAGGGCTTTCCTTGTTGGTTAAGTCTAGAATGTTGTTTTAAATATTTATGCCTTTCGCTGTTTATAGTATTAATGGTTAAATAAGAGATTTAGGATTTACAAGTTATACTTTGGGTTTTATATATATTTGAAATGAACACGCTTATTTTAAAGGGTTGTTTTGTAAGGAAATAAAGAATTACAAATACATCATGTCAAAATTTTTATAAATTTTTAGGAAACTTTGAAAAGCCAATTATAAGGTATTTGGGGCCTTACAAGTTGGTATCAGAGTCACTATTTTTGTGGAACTAAAAGTATTTTTGAAACAAATACGAGTACTTAAACTGAGAATGACACTCACTTAGGAAAGCCATCACGAGCAGCTGAAGCAGCCAATAAGGTAACGCCTAGAGTGAGCAAGGTTTTATACTTATTACTAGTACTTGAAATCCTTTATCTGACTATGTGCATATGCTATACGAAAACATGAAAGGGAAGGGTGCGAACCCGAAGTGTAAGGAAATGGTTAATAACAACTGGCCACTTTTATCAACTCTAGCTTCGTCCAAATGTTCAGACTGGTCCTGAACATATGTATGTTTATGTTCTGTTTGGATTGGTTGAGCGGTCGGGGATTATGGTACCGAGTTGGATGATTACCACTTTTAGCTGAGTTATTTCCTATGGCCTTGGAAAGTTTGACGTCGTATCTTGTATGGATTACCTTTCCGTGCGTGTGGCCACCGTTATTTGTGGAAAGAAGAGAGTTGGTTTATCTGTAGTGGACGACGAGTAGAGAATGGTTCATGGGCGAAGGAGTAGCTCTTTGCTGACGATGATTTCCTTGACCATGCACGAGAAGCTTCTGCACCGGGGATGACGAGCTTCCTTGTCCCATGTTTCTGATGGAAACTCCGGCAGTGTTAGAATAGGAGACGTGCATGTGATACGCGATTATATTGACGTATTTCCTAAGGATCTTCCGAGTTTACCTCTGGACCATGGGATAGAGTTCAGATTGACTTAGCGATTGATGCGATACCGGTAGCTATTGTCATATTGATTGGCGCATGCTGAGATGTAGACATTTATAAGTCAGCTTTGGGGACTTCATTACAATGGTTTTACCCATCCTAGCATCTCTTTATGGGGTGCTCCGGTATTGTTGTCTGAAGAGGGATAGTATAATGATGCCGTGTATTGACTAGCATGGGTTAGACAAGCTGATTGTAAGGATTAAGTATCCCTGCCTAAAACCGGTGACCTATTCGATCACCTTCAGGGAGCCAACTGGTTCTCTTGAATCGACTCACGGTCTGGATATCATCAGCAGAAACTTTACGACATTTCACCCTTTACGACAAACTTTCCATCTATTCAGGCTTTTTTTTCGCTTAAGGAACATTCCATTTGATGTTGAAAACCCTAGATACCCTTGTAACCTTGGTTTCAACCAATTTACTTGGGTAAATCTAGAGGCCATCTGCATCTAGTGGATACCACCATTCGTGAATCCAGTGTGCACGTGAATGTGTATGAGATGTTAGTCGACCATTTGGGTTAGTTTGTGAAGTATGAAGTGGAGCTCGATCATGATCATTCTGTTTCCACATGATCCGGCTCTTTCAAGATTTCGGTAACTATGGATTTGAAGTAACTGATGTTGTTAGAGGTGAAAAAGAAGATACATTCATGGTGTTGGAATTTTTGGATGACATCATATGGTAGAATTTTTAGGTAAGAGTTTTAATACCAGTACAATACGAACTCGGGGTCAACATTATAGAATTGGACATAGATAAATTCATTGTTAAATTCAATCTTTAACTTCATTGTAAAGTACAATCCGATTATAATGTTTCTGAATTTGTATCTGGGTCGCCATTTGATCTTTTCTTGTTTTTTACTTGACGGATTAATTTGGAGGTGAACTTTAAATCTTTAAGATGATTGCAAGAGATATTTAATATGCAAGTAAGGTGTTTGATGTAATGCTTTAGTTACTTGGGTTTGTGTTTCATAAAGTGCATCAGGGTTTAATGTGATGCCTCACTTTGGTCATTGAGAATTTAATACGCTTGTTAAGATTATTACCTTTTTTATATTTTTAGAACAACTTCTACTTTACTTATATAACCACCTATACATGCCTATTGTAAGATTTGAACCCTTGACCTTTAAGATGGAGGAGAGACACATTACTACTAGCATGTTCTGTTGGGTACATTAGGAATTCTTTTGATGATTTCTTTTAAAGATGTTGCTAAAATTTATAGCCTGCCAACTCATATAATTATATTTTACTACAATTAGTGTTTTGTTGAATTTCTTAATAGTTACATAGGACATTTTTAAAATGTA
This sequence comes from Rudbeckia hirta, assembly GCA_028566315.1. Taxonomy (NCBI): domain Eukaryota; kingdom Viridiplantae; phylum Streptophyta; class Magnoliopsida; order Asterales; family Asteraceae; genus Rudbeckia; species Rudbeckia hirta. The sequence goes on from JAOXOA010338943.1 coordinate 5,252, forward strand.
GAATCTATGTTGAATCCTCTTCAGTATTTAAAAGGTCAACTAAATTTGTTTGACCTTATATGCAAGACTTTATGGTACGAAACCAAACGAGATGTGGATCCACTTTAATGCCTTAAAGTTTCTTCTAGAATTGGTATCTAGATGTAAAAAAAAAAATACTTGCTTCAAGGCAAGTCGATTTTGACCCGTTATCTAGTCCATCTTGCCACTATTAAGTAGGCGTTACTGCAACTTAACATTAAAAGTCTAAAGATCAATCACTCCTTAAATCCATTGAAGAAAACAAATGTGACCGCGAGACATATGTTATATTATTCCAATAGAAAACAATATTATTATATTAAAAAGATGAGTGTCTTGTTTATTTATAGTAGATAACTTATTAATTGATTAGACGATACACGTCTAAGGTTTTGACTGCACATTGGCTTTTCTTGATTTCTCTTCTTTCTGGGAACTGGAACCAAGTCGGAGTTGGAGGCCAGACTCATATGGTCATCGAGGTTCGGTTTAAGCATAACATGATTCTCATTGTTCAACTTCAACTCTTTGGCTATCTCCTCAGCCTGTCGTTTTCTTGAATTATTTGTGAACTGGAACAAAGTCAGAGTTGGAGGTCAGGCTTGTTTGGGTCAGCAAGTTCTGATTTAAGCATAGCCTGATTCTCGTTGTTCAACTTCAACTCTTAAGCTATCCTCCTTAACGTTTCGTTTTATTTTTGAATTATTGGCAATTCTTCAGGTACAACTCCAAGTTCTCTATCTCTGTCATTTATTTCTTGGTTAGAACACCTGTGTGCATGTTAGCACTGTTGTGGCTCATGTTTGTGAGCTTTTGGTGATGGTGGTGGTAGTGTGTTCATTGTTGATATTGGTAATTTATTTAGACAACATAAAGTTGTTAGTTAGGGGTTAAGAGAGGAAACAAAAGCATGAAAGGTCACATGAAATGGGCAGCAAGTCTTTTCTTGATACTAACTCACATGAATATATTACATCATTGGGAACTTGGAACTTTTTTTACTTTAAATTTACATTATAGTTAGAAATTTCTTTATTTGTAGTCTTAGGACATTGGTATTTTCAAAATTTATATCGGAACATCAAACGAAAAGAATGCTGGGTTTTAAACGTTGACAAAATCGGGACTTTGTAATCACATGGTTGCTTTAACCAATCTGCTGATGACAATTTAGGATCTCAGTCTTTTGAATAATAAATTTGGTATGTCTAAAGGATAATGGTACCATACGCCTCTTGTCACATGAAGGGTAACGGTTGAACTTTGCGTGTTATGATTGTTGATGTAAGAAAAGCAAATCTAAGTGGCATCTTTTGGCCTTGTCTCGTTTTAAGATGTCACATTCTTTGTTCGGAATAAGTCATTATTGCATATACTGAATTTTTATGCTATAATAATGATGCATTGTAGCTTTTTCAATGTAATATATTCATTACTTGACATATTCAACATATCTGCTCAAGAATTAAAGAGCATGACATCTTAAAAAATGCATGCTCTAAAGTTTTTTGCTTAGATTTGCTTTTATTGCATCGTTGATCATCGTAAATACGTAAAGTTCAACTCTAGCTCTTTACGAAACTAGAGAGGTTTGTTAGGCCATTAACCCTCAAGCTAGCCAAAATGTCCAATTCATAAAGATATTCAACATCATCATGTTCTTGTAGTTTAACATACTAAATGACGATTTCCTTATAAATACCAAAAAGTTTTTAGCATGTATTATTTGCATCATGTTTGGTAATCGGAATAAATCTTGTTTCTTCGCTAACATTCATTTCTTTCAAGTCATGAATATATTACATTTTAAAATCTACAATGCATCATTATTATCACATAAAAAATCAAGTATATACAATAATGACTTATGTGAACAAACAATGTGACATCTTAAAAAGAGGCATGCCTAAAAGATGCCGCTTATATTTGCCTTTGTTACATCAACAATCATAACACGTAAAGTTTAACTCTTAGCCTTCATGTAACCAGAGGGGTATGGTACCATTAACCCTTATTATTCAGTAGACTGAGATTCTAAATTGTCGTCAACAGATTAGTTAAAGCAACCAAAGTCCCGATTTTGTCATCGTTAAAACTAAATATTCTTTTCGTTTGTTGTTCCAATATAAATGTTGAAAACATCCCTGTCCAAGACTACAGATCAATGAAACTTCTAACAATTATAATGTGATTTTAAAGTACAAAAAAATAATTTCCAAGTCTTCAATGATGTAATATATTCATGTGACCTAGTATCAAGAATTAAAGAATTGCTGCCCATTTCATGTGACCTTTCATGCTTTTATTTTCTCTCTTTACACCCTAACCAACAATTTTTGTTGTCTATATAAATTACAAATTTCAACAATGAACACACCACCACCATCACTAAAAGCTTACAAACATGAGCCATAACAGGGCTAACATGCACACAGGTCTTCTAACCAAGAAACAAATGACATAGATGGAGAACCGAAACTTCAAGTTGTACCTGCAGAATTGCCAAATAATTCAAGAAAACAAAAGGCTATGGCGGATAGCTCAAGAGTTGAAGTTAAACAACGAGAATCAGGCTATGCTCGAACCGGAACTCGGTGACCCAAACAAGTGTGACCTCCAACTCCATCTTGATTTCAGTTCCCAAGTAATTCAAGAAAACGATAGTCTAAGGAGGATAGCTCAAGAGTTGAAGTTGAACTATGAGAACAGACTATGCTCAAAGAAAAACTCGATGATCAAAACGAGCCTGCCCTCCAACTCCGACTTGGTTCCAGTTCCCAGAGAGATGAGAAATCCAACAAAGCCAATGTGTAGTCAAAACCTTAGACGTGTATCGTCTAATAAATTATTAAGTTATCTACTTTAAATAAACGAGACACCCGACTTTTTAATGTAATAATATTATTTTCTTTTTGACTAATATAAATATGTCTTGCGATCAAATATGTTTTGTTCAATAGATTTAAGAAGTGATTGATCTTTAAACTTCTAAAGTTAAGTTGTAGTAACATCTACTTAATAGTGGTAAGATGGACATGTCAGATAACGGGCCAAATCGACTTGCCTTGAAGAATGTTATTTTACATCTAGATATCGATTCTAGAGGCAAGTTTAGGGCATTACAATGGACCTACATCCCATTTGGTTTCTTACAGTAAAGTCTTGCATATAAGTTCAAACAAAGTTAGTTGACCATTTAGAGACTGGAGAGGATTCAACACAGATTTTACGTTTTAAAAATGTCCTATCTAACTATTAAGAAATTCAACAAAACACTAATTGCAGTAAAATATAATTATCTGAGTTAGCAGGCTATGAATTTTAGCAACTTATTTAAAAGAAATCATCAAAAGAATTCTTAATGTACCCAATGGGACTTCGTAGTGGTAATGTGTCTAATCCTATATCTTAAAGGTCGAGGGTTCAAATCTTACAAGGTGCATGTTGTGACACCCCTCCCGTTCCACCACGTTCTATCGGAGTTAGAAGGGAAGGTCAGTCACCACCAATTGGTATCATTTTGATTTTAGTCAGAGTTTGTTTATTTACAAACATTGCAGCGGAAAATAACAGTCTGATTCTTACACATTTTTAAACTTTATTTAAAAGGACATAATTGTCCGTCAAAGTTTTACAACTCTTCCTTAATAGGAGTATTACAACATGTAAAATGTATATAAGCCACATGATGCCAAGATGACATCTAGGGCTTTTGAGTTCATCCTTTATTCCAGGATTACCTGGAAAATATACACATAGTATTTTATCAGCAAAAAGCTGGTGAGTGACATCTATTTTTATGTCATAACATAAATAAGAAACCTTAACACATATAATGTTTTATACACATTTTATCCCATTGCAGGAAAACAAATCATTCAATCATTTTAGTTTTATTCACAAAAGCTAAGAAAAATACCTATTGCAGGATATAGGATTCTTTTAAAAAATCTCAGTTTTACTATGAAAAACTGATTAAAAACTTTCACATACGATCTTTAAGTTACATCAATAATAACTGCGTAAAACTATCTCATTATGGAATATTTATTTACTAATTTCAATTAGTTTTATCCACAAAACTAATAAAAATAACATGTTGCAGGATATAAGTGTTTACTATAACCACTTTTAATATCGTCGATTTTACATCATGCTTTATCATTCGATATGGAATTATAATGTTCACCAAACTCTACATTATAATATCCCGTCTCAGACCAGTGTTTTCTGCAGCTAAATATTGTCTAGACAGTTACGTTGTCGTTGCAGATGAACAGCACAACGCGATTAGCAAACTTAAAGCTCTGTGGATTGATCCTTTACTCAAGGGTCAATTCACCGTGATGATTCGCCCTTTTTATACTATTACCCAACGTAATAGCCCCAATACCACAGTAAAGGGTTGATAATTCTAGTCATAACTAACTACTAGTTAGAGACACACTTTGGTTGTACCATCCTAACCTGGTTTGAGGCACACGCTAGTTGTACCATCCCAACCGAGCATTATTTTATAAAATTATATATTCTTTAATGGTTAGAGACACACGCTGTTGTACCATCCTGACCCGATCATCTTTTACTTAAAAATATATTTCATTAACTATAAAATAGTTATTACGTTTCGATTCGATTATATCTTTATAAAAAGATATTAAAGATTTCCCACTGGAATCTTTATCATTTGTAACACCTCTCAAAAATATTTTGTAACTGGGAATCCAATAATAACCCAGATCCTTTCCCAGTGCATTAGAAAACGCTAGATACATTTTCTAACGGCTTAAATATGCCAAGGATCATTGTTGAGGGGTTAAAAATGTAAAATTTAAATTTAATCATAATTTCTGAAAACTCGACATGGCGCGATACGCGCCAGGAGCCTATGTCCGGCGCGACACGTGGCGGAACGTCGAATCAAGAAGCATCAAATTCGCGACGAGTGTCAAGCCTATGACCTCTAGACCTATATCCCTAGCTTCGATTGCTCAGCATGCTTCGTGTCAAGCTTCGAATTCACTATTTGACTTTAAATAGTACTCCAATTTCACTTTCAAAGTCTCAAAACCGAAATCAAGATCCATATTTGAAATTAAGGAGACCAAGCACAACTGGAAGCTGAAACTTTGCCAAAACAAGCTCTAAGTTATAACTAACACCCTTGTTCTCTTAATTTGAGCTGTGTTTACGATCTAGTGGGGGTAATTCCATCGATTTGGGGAATCCCCAAATCCATCGGAAGAACACTACATGGCGCGATTCGCACCAGGCATGCCTGTCTAGCGCGATACGCGTGAGGTCTAGTTTTCAAGAAAAATGATTTTGACCATCCGAGATCGAATTCATGCCCGTTTTCACCTTGATACAATCTTATTAAGCCTAAATAATGCCCAATTTGACTCCCGTGTCATTGTGGTATTAATTTTGATTTAATTCCGTACTTCCGATAGGTTAAACGGAATTCTGCCGAATTTTCTGAAAACCAGATTAGGACAAAATCTGAGGTGAGTTCATCAAAGGTTCACGTGATTGGCACATAGAGTAACTAGCTAAGAGGACCATTATCTGCTTACCTAGTTGCACATCAGTCGTTTAAAGAATGTATTCCCAAATATCTAGTAATAATCCTAACCAGAACTCAGATTGCCCTATCATGGATCCTAGGGGTGAACTTAGGTCCCTATGCCATATGTTTATAACCACTACTAGCAATCGAATTATCGTCCTAAAAAGGAACGATACATAATATCCAAGACATTTAAATACTATTTCCAGGTTTTCGCAATGGTTAAGATGTATTTACCTGATTGATATCAAACGCTTCCTAGGGTGTATGACTTGTCATGGTCAAGGCCTCACGTAGATCCTATAGTCACAGAGTGGGAGTGGATTAAAATCCATGGATGTGTATAACCTTAGTCCGAACACTTGGGTTCATTGACACGGATGATAAATTAACTAAACAGATGGATTAAGCATAAGATTTGGGACAAAACCATATTCATATTTGGTCGTTTTATAAAGATAAGGTTCTGGTCAAAGTGATTGATTTGTCTATTACGCATGTATCGGACAGATATCGGGTCTTGTATAATACATTACCCAAGCATATCACTCTGAAACACTTTGGACCCAAATGGGTTAGACTGTATGGCCATTTAGATCCAATTAGGGATCAAAAGAGATTAAATTCACAATTTGAGTCAAAAGTCATAATTTGACTTTACAAGGTCATTGGTTTGACTTATATAAATCCACAGCACATGGCTATATTTTCACAGGGGCGAAGTGGGGACTTAATCATAGTAAATACACTTAAACCACACCAATTGGTTAATTGGTTATGCATACCCCAAAATACTTCACACACTAAGTCAAATAAAGTCAAACTTGGACCATAATAGTGGAATTCAAAAATCACAGAAGCTTGACCACATTGTTTAGGATTTTAAAGACGAAATATTATTTATAAACCAGTAGCATACTGACCATATCAAGTGGTCTTTGAAACAAACCGAACTTAACTAAATGTGGCACATTAAGTTTGATTTTAAGCACCATTAGATCAAAACAGGGAAATTAGCCTATGGCTACTTATTTAGAGTACTAATTAGGTGCATATAACATTGTTGGATTACATCAGTAGCAATCAAACAAACATAGGCTAACTAGATGGTTTAAGTCAAACTTAGTGTTTGACTTATTTAGACAGATTGTAAATCACGGAATTGAATGACTAAACGAGCATGAAATCTAATGATATTTGGCAGGGATGTACCTCAGTAGTGTACAGGAAGATCCACCAAAGGAATTTGATGAAGGCTGAACAACGTGACCTAATACATGGTCAAACGAAAGTCGAACTATGTTCAATCCAAACTCAATAAAGAAAATTAAGAGCTCAAACTTAAATAACAAGGCAATGGAGTGTTGAGGACTTACCCACCCGAAAATCTCAAGAAATGGTCGGCTGAGCAGAGAGAACTCCAAGCTGCAAGTTCCTAGAGCTTTGACTTCACCAAAAGAGAGATTTCTTGAGCTTATGGGGAAGGTATAAAGGATCAAAATGACGAATCGAGGCTCCCATTTATAGTTGGAGGCAGTAGAGGTGAGTCATATACGAAACAACCTACTAGTGACACATTTCAAGTGGAGATTCATGGTGAAAACGCTTGTCATGGTAGCTGGCAGCGAACCAGCTATGTGGCACAATGCAGAGAACCGCTACATGCATATAGCGGATAGCTATATGCATGTGGGTGGATTCACCCTTGAGCACCAGATAGCGAACCGCTATTTAGATAGTGGGGCGCTATCTAGCCCTCGGGAACAAAGTTTTAAAAGCTTTGTTTGGCCAGAAATTCAAGCCGTTCACACCTAGATTGTTTTAAAATGATAGAAATAGGATTTTTAACCTTCATGGTGTTGATCAACCTCACAAACCGGTCAATCAAGTCATCTGGGCTCTCCCCTTTAACATGCCTAAATTTCAGAAAATTATGCCTCAGATAATCCTTTCTGATTTCCCTCATGTCTCCATTCCCAATGAATCTCTTCTCAAGTGCCTTCCAAACTGATTGAGCATTAGTATGGTTCTGGAAACCATAAGACAACTCATTTGGCATAGCCATAGTCATCACAGAAAAGCACTTGGCATCTCTCCCAATAAACTTTCTATCAGCCTCATTCCAACCTTTCTCATCAAGGGATTCACCAGTAGTCTTAGACTTTGGAACATGAGGTCCATCCTCAATGGATTGTCAGATTTGTACATCATAGTAATTCAGATAGTTCTTGAACCGATACACCCAAGAATAGTACCCATCAGGATGTATAAGCAGTGGGGGTTTGTTTATGGAACCCTATATCATTCTACTTAGTGATCATCTGGTTCATCCTGTTCAACTGTTGATTTGACATCATCATGGTTTTGTATCAGAAGTAAGGCCTCATAAACGAACGCTATTTGCAACACTTAGATGAAATTTAAAAAACAACAGCCTCAGTTCA
>JAOXOA010339871.1:0-13241 GCA_028566315.1 Rudbeckia hirta
CTAACACGGTTATGTTGATTGTTGTTGATTGTAATCTCCACATATCCACCAAATAAATAACCATGGTTGTTTGTATGAAAATTGTTTTTGTTGATATCACAAAGTTGCAAATAATTGACTATGAGAATGAGTGCGCATATAATGTTGAATGCAAATAAACAAATTGTAATATAAACGCATGTTACACCCCAAAACATTTAAAATGTAAAAAGGGGCTATGTATACTCACCTTGATCAGAGGAAAAGTGAAGTCGAATCGTATGCGTGGGAAAAATCAAGCACGAGGAGGAACTCGACCTATGGAACGAAAATACCCTATTAGTTGTCGGACTTGGATTTCGCGGACAATAATCTATATAGGATAATATTCCATCTTTTGTATTTATTGTAATTATCTATTTAATTTGTTGATTTAATATTATATTTTTAAATATATAATTATATAAAATGCCTTGTTGTAACATTTATAATTTCGATGCTCAAACATCGTAAAAACATTATTGATGTGAAATTGTATATTACGATTATGTTGAATTTTTCATAATTTACTAACATCCTAAAATTAATTTATGTAAATATATGTTTTTATAAAAGAGAATTACAATTATTTTATACTTTTAACGAAGTTTTCGTAAAAAGTTTGGTCTAGAAATAATAAGATTTGTATTATAACCTAGTTATGATTTTTGTTAAATAAAATAGAATCTTTTTTTTTTTAAATAAAAGAATAAGAAAAAAAAACAAAGAAAAAGGAAAAAAATGAAATTAGAATTTGGTTACCAAAAATTATGGCCGCCCCATGTAGGGGTCGAACCCCGGCCCACCCAGTAACAAAGCAGAGTACCGGCCACTAGACCACTGCAATCTTTTGTTTTGAAATCGGCTTCTAAATGATTTAACCCTTGGTTCGCGATGAACCCTAAATTGAAATTTGGGACTTTTTGATTTAGCCAACCATATTGCGTGATCTATATCACGTTTGAAAGAGGATGAACCATAGATTCTGAATATATAAAAAAATAGATGATTGAACACCGTTTGATACCTTTAAACTCGAGTTGCAGGTCTCGGTTTTTAGGGACTTGTTCTTCCGATTTTTTTGAGCAGAAAACGAACGAATTTTGGGAAGGTTCTGGTCGCGCAGAGGTTAAGGATCAAACAAGGGGTTCAATTTATAGAGATTAGATCGATTGGAGAGTTTCCGTTTTGGGTTTGTTCTTGAAACCGTAAGGTGTGTAATGGTAATTAAGGATCCGTTTTCAGACTTAAACATAGCGTCGGTTTTGATATTATCACTTAAATGTGATATTAATGTTTGGAGCAAAAACTTAAATTGATGAATTTGGGATCTCTGTGCGATGGGGTTGTTTGGACGAGCAGACAAAAGGAAAAAGATGAATTATATCATCTTTGGCATATTGACCATTTAGCCCCCATCTTTCTCTTTTTTTTTTAATTGTAAGTTAAGTTTCATGCATTGACGCTTTCAACCCTAAACCTTTTAAATCATATATAAACTAAACAAAATACATTTTTTTATAAAATTTAAATAATACATTAATTCAAAAGTTTAACCTTATTTATATTTATATATTTATAACTTGCATTTATTATTTACCCACCTAAATAATTAGGTTTAATAATATATATACACATTATTATAAAATAAATAAATAAAGTGTATGTCCTATATATATTTCCGGTACAAGTCGTCTGACAACGAAACTCACGGACGGCCGCGACATCGAGAATCCAAACGGATATAGGATCGTACGTACGTTCGGGATGCAAGACGAACGTCACGGTTTAACGAAGGCGTACGGACACTTGATTTATACGCATTTAACCCGGTTTTCCTCGTTTTGATCAAGTGAGCACATATTTAAGTATACATGCAACGTTTTACACATAATTCACCAAATATCCACGTATGTTGTTGTTGTGTATGCGTATGTTGAATTTCTCGTCATGTTGATTGTATTTATCGTATTAAATGCATATCACGTTTAATTCACACATAAATACCAAAATAAAATACACGTAAGCACGAAATGATACCTCGCAATAAATGACGCGGATTCGGGTTGCGGATCGGAGTTGGATTCGGGTCAAATTCGGGGCAAATGTCACAATGACTAATGTGACTTAACACCCCTCGCAAGCGAAACGGTGGAGGTCGACATCCAATCCGATCCTGAAAGTGTTCAAACTGAGCCCGAGGGAGAATCTTGGTGAAGATATCCGCAACCTGAAGCTTGGTAGGAACATAGGACGTCCGTAGCTTTCCTGATAACACAAGTTCCCTAATAAAATGATAATCCAAAGCGATGTGTTTTGCACGCTTATGAGCCACCGGGTTTTCAGTAAAAAACAAAGCACTACGATTATCACAGAGTAGAGTCGGGCAGCCCGGGGGTAGCGCATGAAGTTCTCTTAACAAGTTCGTAAGCCATACAAGTTCAGCAGCCGTGTTGGCCATTGCCCGATACTCCGACTCGCAGCTAGAGCGAGCCACCGTAGGCTGCTTTTTGGCACTCCACGAGACCAGATTGCCCCCCAAAAAAATAGAGAAGCCATAAGTAGAGAGCCTCGTGTCAATACACCGGGCCCAATCGGCATCCGAATACCCAAGTACCAAAGAATTGGATGGCCGAGAAATCACCAAACCATAGGATAGTGTGCCTTTGACGTAACGGAGAATACACTTGACACACCTAAAGTGTGCTCGGTCGGAGCATGATGGAACTGGCTCACCTGATTGACGGCATAGGACAGGTCCGGACGAGTGATCGTCAGATACTGCAAAGCACCAACAAGGGACCGATACCCGGTAGGATCAGGATGAGGCGTTCCTTCAACAGTCAAGGACTCGCCAACCACCAAAGGGGTTGGAACAGGTTTGCTTTCCAGAAGATCAACCCGTTTCAAAATTTCAGAGGCATACTTGGATTGACACAGAAATAAGCCATCTTGAAAATGCAAAGCTTCAAGACCCAAAAAATAATTTAATGCACCAAGGTCCTTTATTGCAAACTTCTGATGCAGCTTAGTAATGAAGGCTTTGAGTGCGCTACTAGAGCTGCCCGTGAGAATAAGGTCATCAACATACACGAGCAAGTATAACAGGCATGAGTCACGTTTGAAAATGAATAAAGATGGATCCGAACGACTGCACACGAAACCTTGAGTTAACAAAAAGTCACTTAAACGGTGAAACCATGCCCGTGGAGCTTGCCGTAAACCGTAGATGGCTTTGCGCAAAATGACATACATCATATGAAAATCGTGAATCTGCAAAACCGGGGGTTGTTCCATATTAGACGAATTACCGTGTAGAAAAGCGTTATTTACATCTAACTGATGTAGAGGCCACCTATTGACAACCGCCAAGGACAGGACAACACGAATGGTAGCCGACTTAACTATCGAGCTGAATGTATGAGAAAAATCTAGACCCGACATTTGGGAAAAACCTTGTGCCACAAGACGAGCTTTGAAACGATCAATAGACCCGTCAGCCTTATACTTAGTGCGATATAGCCACCGTGAACCAACAACATTATGAGAAACCGGTCGAGGAACTAACATCCATGTTCCATTGTTGTGAAGAGCATGCATTTCTTTGTGCATGGCCTCAACCCAATGATGGTGTTTGGCTGCCGATTTATAACTTTGTGGATCCGTGGCAGAATATAAGGCGGTGTGAAGGTCAGAGGTGACTAAATCAGCCCTGTGCTTGGCTTAAATATGCCTGCCTTGGACCTGGTGATCATCGGGTGCATCGGTGCTGGAGGTGGCGATGGTGGACTGTCAACTGAAGAGGGTGAAGAAGGAGGGGTAGAGATGGGAGTGCCACCCTCAAGTGATGAGACATGTGTGCCAGGAGGAGATAAAACCGCATCGTCATCGGGTAGCAGTGGTGCGTAAGGAGGCATGAAAGCCATAGGTAAAGGATCCTCACAACATGGTGTGGGAATGGTCGATGTAGAAGGTGAGGCGGGCTTGGTAGGCAATGGGTGTGAGGATGGCATGGGGTTAGAGTCCACACAATTGTGCCGCTGAAGATCATCATACGTGGTAGGCAAGGTAGTGCCTTGACATGGAAAAAATAATTCATCAAATCTAGCATGCCGGGTAATGTACATACGATTCGTGACCGGATCAAGGCACCTATAACCCTTGTATTGAGTACAATACGCCAAAAAAAACACATGGTAAACTTCATGGGAAAGTTTATGAGCTGAACAATCACAAAGATATGGATACACAAGGCAAGCAAACGCCCGAAGATTGTCATAGGAGGGCTTTCGACCAGACAAAACCTCAAAGGGTGACAAGTTATCCAAAATTTTAGTCGGCAAGCGGTTAATGACATAAACGGTGGTGCTAAATGCATAGACCCAATAAATAGGTAGAACATGGCTGTGAAAAAGGAGGGCCAACCCAGCTTCAACAATGTGCCGATGCTTGCGCTCGGCACGCCCATTCTGTTGTGGGGTGTAAGGGCACAATACCTGATGAAAAGTGCCATTATTATCTAAAATAGTTTTTATCCGATTATTAAGGAATTCCGTGCCACCGTTGCTTTGAAAAACTTTAATTTTCCTTGAAAATTGATTTTGCACAAAGTTTATAAAGCCTCCAAGACATCTTTAAATTTTGACTTTGTATGCAACGGGTAAAAGCATGTAAATCTAGAGAAGTCGTCTACGAAGATAACATAATAACGACAATTATCGATGGCAGTGACAGGAGAATAACCCCATAAATCGCAATGAATTAAATCAAGTGGTGTCGTGGCCCGTTTTTCATTTGGCAAAAAAGGTAAATGATGTGCTTTGGACATATCACAAGAAGAAAACAAACCAAGCTTGGGCAAAATAGAAGTAACATTTAAACAACCAGTTTTATTTAGTAACATAACAGTATCAAGCGATACATGCGCCAAGCGCGAATGCCAAACTTCAAAGATGTTTTATTAGTAATACCGAAAAAACTTGTGGCCCGAACCGGAGCACACAGAGTCCGATTTCATACTTTCCTTGAGCCACCACTTGCCTCGTTTGATGGTCCTGTAGATAAAAATATGGTTGGGAAAACAAGACATCCAAATTATGGTCAGTAGTGAGTTTACTAATTGATAAAAGGTTATTGGTGAGTTTCGGAACCACCAACACATCTCAAAGTTGAACATGTGGGTTAATCAACCGATTACCAATATGTGAAATATGGAGAATACTACCATTAGCAAATGCGACTTTAGAGTCACCAACATAAGGAGATGGCTGCTGAACAGATCTGGAAGAACCCACCATATGATCAGTGGCCCCGGTATCAGCCATAAACTAATCGGGAGTGGATGAGTTCACTTGAAAAGTAGCATGAAAAGCTTTTGCAAGATCGGAATCAATGGGCTGATGTCCAGCGGCAAAGGAAGAGAGACTCGGACATGCGGAGGTGTAATGGCCATTTTGACGACAAGTTGGCAGTTTGGAGGCCGACGGCCACCACGGCCACGTCCGCCAAATCCCCGAGTATTATGTCCACCACGAGAACCACGTCCGTGGGTGGAGTTGAAAGCGACTGGAGGTGTTGCCGATCCATGGATGGACATGTGAAACGACTCAAATTGCTCAGCCTATGTTAACAGATCCCGAAAAGGATTTGGTTTGGCAGCCTTGATTGTTACCGAGAAGATCTCAAACTGGGCGCCTAATCCACGAAGAAACAGGTGATTCTCTTCATCAACATCAACGGGCTGCCCAACAGCAGCCAACTGATCGCAAATTTGCTTAAATCGATGGCCATAGTCAAGAACAGAGGAGGATCCTTTTGTGATGACCCGTAGTTGATCGCGAAGATTTTGTACGCGCTCGACAGATGTGTTGCTGAAGGCAGTAAAGAGTGCATCCCAAATATAACGATCAGCTGGTAGACCGATGATCTCACCGAGAACATCTTCAGTAATGGAAGTGTTAAGGATCATTATCGCCTTCCGATCATCCGCGAGCCAAGAGGTATACAGTGGGTTGGGTGTAGTTTTACCATCAGCGGTGAGTTCTGCGGGAGGGGCATCAAGGGTTCCATCAACATGTGAGTAAAGGTTATGAACCGAGAGAACCGGAATCATTTGATTCTTCCAGTAAAGATAGTTGTCGGGGTTGAGCTTGAGAGCAATCATATGCATAATAGAACTTATGGAAGGGGCTGGATCACTACATGAAGAAGTCGACATGGGGGAGGGAAGAAGATCGGCTGAAGAAGAAAAGGAGAGGAAGGCTTAAGGGCTTGATACCATAAATGACTTCTTTGTGTATCTTTTACAAATGAGAAGTGATACATACTATATACACATGAAATTGAATACATGAAATAAATATGGAAACAAATAATAAATAAAGTGACTGATGGATGACTAATGTGAGTTAACAGATGAATACACAGTAAACATTTTAATTGAAGGTTTAAAACCACATATTGTTAACTATAACCACAATCGTTAAGAAACCTTATTCATAATCTAGGTTACAAGATCAAGCTAATAAAATTAAGGGGTCAACTAAGGGGATGAATCCTTTCACTGCATATAAAATCACTAATAGAAAACAACGATGAAGTTAGTGGTAAATATATGGATCGTTCGATAACAAAGGATTGAAATTTTATTGGTTGTTCTCATGAGCAAAGCTAATGGGATACATAACATATATAAAAAGTATATTCAAATATGTTAAATGGTTAAATTTTTTTGGGGGCTTTTATTTTAGTTCATCGTGTGAATAATGGGCAGTACTCACGTCCAGTTGTTTTTGTTTTGATTCCCGTTCAGTTATGCGAGTCTTATGGGCCAAACTTGCGTAGTTCATTAGTCCGGGTCTTAGGGTAGTAGTTGGTCATACATTTTTATGTTTACATTACATGTAAGGCTACTTAAAGCAATATTAAGGTATCAAATAAAGCAAAGAATGTTTGGCTCATATTATGTATGATTCACTTGATTACAACAACCGAAATAACTTACAATTATACAGACTAATACAAACTATTGTCTAAAAGTCTATGTCTTCAATATTGGTATCATCACTCCCTTCTATTTATCCATTTATCTCCATAATTTCAGCCACTATCACGTACCTAGGATGTGCACCCAAAGTAAAACAAGACACGGGACTCAGCATAAAGCTGGTGAGTTCACAGTTAAACTCACTTTATCACTTTTAACACTTTACTATATCCTAGAGATATATCCACAACATTACACATGTTAATTAGCTATCACTATACCAGGATACACGTATACATATCAAGGATTCACAATACAGCACGCCATGAATCACGGTACCTCACACCCAGGATACACAGTACACCACACCATGGACATACGCACTTTAAACCAATAACAAATACACTACACCAGGCATACAACTAATCAAACATGCAATACCATCAATATCACTGACACAGTTTAGACACGTAATTACAGAGCAACACATCCTTTTTTTTTAACAAAAGTTTAGCCCAATAAGTAAACTTACCTTAGAAGAGATCTAAACCTCAAGTAGATAATAGTTTAATTGAACAGAACCTCACCTAGCCTTTGAATAATCGTCACTGTCAAAAATGGGCAAAGCCTTACTTAACTAGGAATAATCTTAGCTAAGGCGTAATCGAATATAGATACGCAGAGTCTCTGCTTAATCTAGAATATTCCCCCGGAATCCCGGACGGATTCTTTATATATAAATTCCTCAAAATTATCCTGTGTGGGAAGTGGACATAGTACATGTTTGTCTCCGGAGAACTGCTCACTAAGTCCTCGTCCCAGGAAAGAGAACCGGGTCTAGAAGAGATTCTTAGGACCCTCTTTCCTAGACAGAGAAGGACAAAGTACAGACGATTTCCTTCACAAGATTACACGCATAACGAGTCCACAATGCCCGGATAATAATTTAGAAAAAAAAATATTTTTTTTTGAAAATATTGGTTCTTGGCGTAGTGTCAAGGATACTAGCCTTTCCTGACACTACGCCAGGAATAAAATGACATTTTAGGGTTTTCTCGTCCTTGGCGTAATGTCAGGATCATAGATCCTTCTTAATCCTGCGCCTAGGACCATCTTCTCCTAAAAAATTAGCATTTCGCTAATTTTTTCAAATTACCCATTTTAACAACGATTAAACTTGAAATTGAGCATTTTAACAACTTTAGG
This sequence comes from Rudbeckia hirta, assembly GCA_028566315.1. Lineage (NCBI taxonomy): Eukaryota > Viridiplantae > Streptophyta > Magnoliopsida > Asterales > Asteraceae > Rudbeckia > Rudbeckia hirta. Next base: position 8,210 of record JAOXOA010339871.1, read on the forward strand.
ACATACCTTTAATGCTAATCCAAGTGGTGATTATGCCAAATCACAGAAGGTTAAGGGTAATTGAGATTAAGAAAGTTTGAGAAAGTGGGGTGCAAGTTTGAATGTCCAATTCGCCTCCTATTTATAGCAATCGACCAAATGAGCATAGTTCTTCTGTTGTTGACAACAAGATGCATTATTTACCCAAAGGAATCGACACGAATTGGTCTACATTGCCAGAAATCGAAGCTACTAATTTCTGGAACATTTGAAGGGGCGGCTTGGTGTCAGCGGTATAGGGGTGCCCTAACATAGCGCCTAGAATTTAATATTATTAAATATTAATTCATCCTTGGCGTAGTGTCAGGAACACACACTGTCCTTGACACTGCGCCTAGGAATAGAATTTCAAATAAATCAATTTCGACCCCATGTTCCAAATTTGACATTTTTAATTCCTAAACTTCATTCCTTTTACACTTTTACCCCTTTAGACCTCATGTCTTGAGATTTTACATATCCCAGGTATTCCCGTGTATGATTTCGGTTAAGATTTCTGAGGTTTGTTACATTTAACCTGTTGTTAGAGGCGGGTGGGGCCAAAGACGATATGTTGCGTTTCTTCTTTTGTTTGAGTTTCATGCCTCTCCCTACCTGGCGACCTACAGGGGTCAGGCAGTGATACGGAGTCCGGCTTGTTTCTCAAGGCTCTGCGGTCGGCGATTGGGAAGCTTGGCCAGCCTTAGTCTTTGTTTTGTTTGAGCCGTCAAGCTAGTCTTTTAGGTTCCCTTTGCTCGCATTGTGATTCTGGCAAAGACGTTCAACAGGAGCGAAGGTAGCTCATTTTTGCTCGTTTCACGCTTTTTATCTTTCTGTTGCGGCGAGGATTCTGATTCTTTTCTTCTTCTGGGCGTTTCTTTCAGGGTGATTTTCTGGGACAACGCTCTTCGCGCCGTCTTACGCATGCTTTTCGACTGCACGTGGCATACCCTTGGTGTTTCTTTTTAGTTGACGCCCAAGGCGCCCTAGTGGAATCTTCTTGGTCGAGGCGCGAGGTGTCTTGAGATCTTCAAGGCTTTCGTGTATGCGCTGTTTTATTTTTGTTTCCTAGTTTGGTTTGTTTTCTTTATTGTCTTTGACTTGGGCTTCTCTGATTGTTTCTTTGTTTTAGGCGCAGTGCCTTCTCTTTGTTGTTTTTATCTTATCTGGTTGTTCGCGACACGGCGTTCGTGTGCGGGTGGCCGTGTGCTCGTTGTTAATCTTCATGCTTGCACTTTTGGGTCGCTCAGCCTGTTTTTCCCCTTCTTTTTCCTTGAGTACCTTAGGGCTCATTTTGACCTTCGCCCTGTGGCGCTCGGGCTGCTTCTTGTCTTGCTTTTATGCACCCCTGTCGCTCATTTGGTATTCTGCCTTCGTGCCCATTGGTGTTTTTTGGTGTTTCGTTTTTGGTGTACCCTTTGGCATCTTTTGGTGTGACCTTCAGCATCTTTTAGGTGTTTCACCTCTGATGTGTCGTACGACGCTTTCTTTGATGATTCATTTTTGTGCCTGTCGGCATCTTTTTGGTGTGCCCTTCAGCGCTTCTTTGATGGTTTGCTCTCGTGCCCATCGACAACTTTTTGGTGTTTCGTTCTCGGCGCGCCTAATGGCGCTTCTTTATCGTTTTACCCTGGTGCCCATCGGCATCCTTTTGGTTTTTTGCTTTCGGTGCGCCCTACGACGCTTTTTTATGCTTTGCTCTCGTGCCCATCGACTTCTTCGCATTTTCTGATCATTCTTGTTTATTCCTTTTTTCATGTTGTTCTCCCATGGGGCATTTTCGTGTTTCTTCTTTGCTCAGTTTTCTTTCGGTTCTCACGGCGCGTCTGGTTGTCTTGCTTTCTCATGGCTTGCTCTTCCATTTTCTTAGCGCTGGACAAGTATTTTTGTTTGTATTGCGTGGGTCTGCGCGTGCCAGTCGCGAGGCCTTTTCACGATTTGTCATTTCCGTCGGGTGTTCCTTTATTCCTTAACCGCGTATGGGGGATATGCCTTATTGGTTGTGGGGCATGCTGGTCTTTCTTTTCTGCCTCCTTTCGATTCACGCGTAAGATGGTTTTTGTCTTCATCCATCGGGCGGCGTGTATGCGAGGCCTGCTCATTTTCTTTGAGTGGTGCCATGGTTTGTCAGTGGGTCTCATCGCTGGCCATGATCCCTTTTTCCATGTATTTGAGTTATAACCACTCCCCGCATGGCTGGTTCCTTCGAGGAGGGCTTTGGTGACGCACTTGCGCCAATCTTGAAGATTATTTTAGAGCTTATCCTTTTTTCAGGCGGTTCCTTGTGAAACGTTTTCCTTTCTCGATGATTTCTCCCCTTGACGAACAACATTTGCCGACCCCTGGGATGTCCTTTAGCCTGACCATCCAAGGGATATGCAAGTGGATGTCTGCAGGATGTCGTGTGGAGCATTTCTCTTTCTCTTGCCGCTTAATGGTGTCTTAGAGGGATGCTTTTGTCTTCCACCCTCTAGCGGTACCTTGTTGGTCATTGCTTACTTCCGCCCTCTAGCGGTGGTGTTCGATGGTTCTTTTCCTCATGATTGTCCTTTCGGTGGTTCTCCCTGCTCCAAGCCTCACTCTCTGACTTCCCAGATGTCCTTTAGCCCGACTTTCTGGGAAGTTGGAGAGTGAGTGCCGTCGTGAGATCCTGTCTTTTAAAGTGATAATCGTTTGGTGTTCCATTTAGGTGATCTACTTTTTCTCTTCCACCCCGTTGGTGTCGTGCTGGTTTCTCCTTGTGATTTCTTTTCTATCCACCAGTGAGATGTTGCTTAATGATTTTCTTTCTCGCCCGCAGGCGGTGTTGTCCTTGTGTGACATCCAAGGGTCCAGGATGAGGCATGGCCTTAACTTCCCCTTGGCGCACAGACTGATGATACTGATGTAGGTGAGTCCCTACCCCGAGTGTGTCATCCAAGTGTCTAGGACGAGGCCTGGCGTTAACTTCCTCTTGGCATATAGCCTGATAATACTTGATGTGGCGCGTGGCCGGCACGATTTTTAAAATAATGATATGATGCGGCTCGAGCATAGCCGCCTTCCGTTCGCAGGAGTCTTCCAATGATTGTAGCTGATAGGCTAGGTCTGATCGGGCCACACACCGGCACCACTCAACGCTTGTTGTCCCCGTTCCTGGATCTATATCTCCGGCCTAACCATCGACATAGAGGGAGCGGAGACGGAGCAAGCCCACTCACGGGAGATGGCATTGAGGAAGCTTGTGATGATGATACGAACCTGACCAGATGACTGATATGTAGAATGACGTGGTACGCAATCGATTTTGTAAATGCCTTAGCGAAGGTGTGCGTGAGCGTGTCATAGGGCGCTCGAGTTTGGCGTCCTTTCGACTGCGCCACTACTCTTCCGAAGATGGGGGTAACTCCAAATTCACGTTTTAAACTGCGCCTGCATCGCATCGTCTCCAGTCCTTCGAGTCTACCGTTGTTCGAGTGTGTCTTGCCATCAATTGTTGGTTTCCGGGATGCGGGTGTTGTTGTGTTACCCTTGACATCCACTTCCCCTTGTCGAGGCTGGGGGACTGCCCGATCGACGGAGTGTTCGGGTTGGCGGGCATGTTATGCCTACAACCTACGCGAGACTCACACCCCCGCTCTTTCTTTTAGCCTGCGACACCTTGCCTATGGCTATGCGCGCTTGAGGGGTGGTGGCTGTGATCACGCCGGATGCATGTGTTCGTGAGATGTGCCATCGGTGTTTAGCGTAAGGTTCTCTCGCTTCGTCATGTAGTGGACGAGCGCATTACCTATGATGGGTTGTGATTCCTGGGATTTTCTTGTGTTTGCAGATCGAGGACTATATGGCTATGCGCCATTAAGTCCTGTGCAAGGGCAGATCCTGAACCTATGACATGGCCGGGTTGAAATTCATGGGAACTAAAATTAACACTACGTATGAAAAATATGACCGGCTCAACACAATACATATAAAAATTTTCGACCAAATACCGAAACTTTTACCCTACTAACAAAAAATTTGCCAGGGTCGGCGCCATGGCACCAATACACTAACATACGCCCATGGTCCTGTGCCCGGCCTTGGGGTTCCAGGCTGTGAGTTTCAAAGTTGCGTGGGGGTCTTTTATCAGCGGTGCGTTGGCTTTCATTCCCTTAGGCGTTGAGTTTTCTTTCAAACATGCTTAGCCCAAATGCTACGATCCCCAAGTTTGTGGGATGAGTCGCCCTAGCGGTTTTCATTCATGGGCTGCTTTTGCGCATAGAGTATTGATAGGGTGTCTGGTGGTGTGGGCTCCTCTAGGCTGTGTGTGACATCTGCCCCGATTCGAACCCGGAATCCAAAAACCGAATCCGAATCCGAATCTGACCCTCAATGATGCACGTGTCCCTAGTAATTTGTATTTATGGTATTTATTACATGTTATTATACTGAATCAAGGAAAATTGGATTAAATGCGTAATAATCATGTAACCGTACGTCTTCGATAACCCGTGTTGTACGTTTCGTAATCCGACCGCTCGTGCGTTCTATAGCGACGCATATTCAAAATTTCTGGTGTTCGACCGGCCGTAAATCTGCATATTATATATATATATATATATATATATATATATATATACACACACACCACATACACTTTAGTTCTTTTGAAATAATAATGTGTATATATATGTTGAAAAATTTTAACGGCTGAATAATAAATATAAAGTTATGCATATATGAATATATAAAATACAAGAGTGAAATAATCTATTTTTAAGGTGTAAGTGTTAGCATGTAAAAATGCAACTAAGTTGGTATGTTACATAATGAAAAACGAGTTATAAAAGTTTTGGGTTGCATTTGACAATATTAGAAAATTAATTAAAATAAGGTAAAACAAGTGGGAGGACTAAACCTGCCCAATATGCAAAGTTGAAAAAAATTCTTGCTGGTTCTTTTTCTTTCTCCCCCTGCGCAACAGCATAGGCCAAACAACCTCACCATCCTTCCAATCGGCACAACCCATTAATGATATCCAATCGACTTTGTA
>JAOXOA010340796.1:0-13234 GCA_028566315.1 Rudbeckia hirta
CCATAATAGAGTCTTTTTTTCGTTGGGTAATTGGAAGGCCCAAGACGAAATCCAGACTAACATCTTCCCATGGCTGAGTTGGCACGGGTAGGGGCGTATACAAACCTTGGTTGGAGTGCTTCCCTTTGGCAATGTGACAAGTACGACAACGAGCAAGGACCAAGGACACCGTTTTTGACATGTTTGGCCAGAAGAAGTGCTCGGCAACCAAGGAGAGGGTTTTTTCGCGGCCGAAGTGACCCGCTAATGCTCCCTGATGCGACTCCAAAACTATAGCTTCCCGATACGAAGAGTAAGGCACACATAAGCGACTTCCACGATACAACAATTCGTTTTTTCGGAAAAAAGCATTGTAGGGCCCTGCAAGTGTTCGTTCCCAGATGTCGTGAAAATCGGGGTCATCCGCGTATAAAGCCGTGAACGAGGAAAACCCATGAACCTGAACAGCAGTGGTGGTCGTAAGCACAGGTCGGCGACTGAGAGCATCGGCCACCGAATTAGAGGAACCGGATTTGTGACGTATTACAAAAGAAAAATCCTGTAAAGTTTCCACCCACTTTGCATGACGAGGATTCAACTTAGCCTGCCCCTGAATAAATTTTAGTGCCTGGTGGTCGGAGTAGAGGATGAACTCGTTGGGCAACAAGTAATGACGCCAGTACTCTAAACTGCGAACGATCGCGTAAAACTCCTTATCGTATGTGCTATAACGTCGCCTCGTTTCACTTAGCTTCTCGCTAAAAAAGGCGACCGGGCGATTAGCTTGACTGAGAACACCTCCAATACCCAAACCCGAAGCGTCGCACTCGATTTGAAAAACTTTAGAAAAATCCGGTAAAGCGAGACACGGAGCACTGGTGACCGCGGCTTTCAAAGCAACGAAAGAAGCCTCAGCGGCTTTAGTCCAAGTAAACTTGCTTAGTTTCAAACATTCAGTGATAGGTGCGACGATGGTACTGAAATTTCGAATGAACCGCCTGTAAAACGAGGCCAGCCCATGAAAACTGCGCACATCGTGAAGTGAAGAGGGGGTCGGCCAGCTTGTGATGGCGGTGACTTTGGAATTGTCCATTTGAATACCGTTCCCCGAAACCAAATAACCCAAAAAAATTACCTCCGGAGTCAAGAAGTGACACTTGTCGCGGTTTGCATATAACTTTTGCTGGCGAAGGATCAAGAAGACTTCCCGAAGGTGAGAAAGATGGAGCTCCAAAGTGGCGCTGTAGACTAAAATGTCATCGAAATAAACGACAACACATTTGCCAATGAGAGGTTTGAAAATGTGGTTCATCAACCGCATAAATGTGCTTGGGGCGTTAGACAGGCCGAGCCATCCCGTGTTTTAAAGGCCGTTTTCCATTCGTCCCCCTCCCGCATTCGAATCTGATGGTAACCACTGCGGAGATCAATTTTAGAGAAAATACGCGAGCCATGCAAATGATCCAAAAGGTCGTCAAAACGAGGGATTGGAAAACGATATTTGACCGTTATTTTGTTAACAGCCCGGCTATCTACGCACATACGAAAAGTGCCATTAGGTTTGGGGACCAAAAGTGCGGGGACGGCACAAGGGCTCATACTTTCACGGATGAGGCCCTTGTTTAACAACTCGGTAACTTGGCGTTCCAATTCTGTAAATTCCTTCGGATTCATCCGATAAGCCGGTTTGTTGGGGATACTTGCACCCGGTAAAAAGTCAATACAGTGCTGAATATCGCGTAACATTGGTAGGCCTGCAGGAATATCAGCTGGAAAAATATCGGAAAATTCGAGTAACAAGGGCTGTACCTCAAGGGGAACATCAACGACCTCCTCATTAGTTTCGGCCAGCAGCAGACCGAAGATGACGTGAGGAGCTTCCGATTTCGTAAGGGCCGTGAAGACACTCTTGGTAACCAACATCGAGGCGGCCCCATCCTGCCGCGGATCACATGGTGCGAGGGTTATGTGGATACCGTCTTTTTTGAAGGAATAAGTGTTGCGGTATCCATCGTGTTTCGCGCGACGATCATATTGCCACGGGCGGCCCAAGAGGACGTGACAAGCGTCCATGGGGAGGACATCGCACCAAACTTCATCGGAATACTTATTGCCAATCGAAAACTGCACGAGGCAACGTTGGGTGACCTTTAGAATGTTGCCTTTCCGAAGCCACGTAAGTTGATATGGTTCTGGGTGATCGTGCAATTTAAGGTTCAACTTATCAACCATGGTGTTCGAAACTATATTTTCACAGCTTCCCGAGTCAATGATGACGGTGCACACTTTCCCCTTTGAAGTACACTTCGTCCGGAAGATAGTATGCCGTAACCAGGAGGTATCATCGGAGGCGTCGGTGACTGATGTGTGAAGGACTCGCTGCAAGACCAAGGCCTCGCCTTTATCGGGGTAAACAAGTTCAACATTGGTATCTGAGTTATCGTCGGAGTCAGGATCAAATACGGGTGGGGTTTCATCAAGTAAGGCAACAACTTGCTTGTTTGGACAGTCACGTTTTAAATGACCGATACCGTTACACTTATAGCAACGTTGAGCCGAGGTGCCGGCGGGAGTGGTTGTGGCGGAGGGAACAACAGGAGGTGCGGTCGGCTGTTTGAGAGGGTCAGGTTTGGGGGCCGAGGGCGTAGGTGTGAAACTGCGAGCGGTGGTGGGACGGGTGGTTTGTTTATGTTTAGAGGCAAGTTGTTTTTCAACTTTCTTGGCTAGCATACAAACATCTGCGAAAGACCAGAACTGCTGCAATTGCACGATGTCAGCGATGTCGGACCGTAAAGCCCCCAAGAACCGGGCGATCACCTGTTCGTCATCTTCTTCGAGATCACAACGCATACGCATTTGTTCAAACAACATAACAAATTCCTCCACTGATAATGAACCTTGTTTAACATTGTGATAATCCAAAAACGTATCCTGCTTATGGTTGAGAGGCAGGAACTTACCCCGTAACAAGCGTTTCATCTTATCCCACGTAACAACTTTGGACTTTCTGTCGCGTATACGCGCTTTCTGCACATGCTCCCACCATAAGGAGGCGTATTTGCTTAACCGGATAGCAACGAGCTTTACCTTGAGGTCATCTGGAACTTGGCGAAGATCAAAGATTCGTTCTACGGTGTGAAGCCAGTCTACGAATTCGTCCGGCGACATGCGCCCTTCGAACTCAGGAATTTCGGTGCGCAACCCCAGAGCACGGATGTGATCAATCGGGGGCTGTCGCGGCGGTCGGCGGTTGTGGTTAGGCGGAGCGAAGACATTGTGGAAGTCATCCCCACGATTATCTTGTTCCCATGCAAACGAATCGGTCTCGGTACGTTCCTGTTCTTCTTCATTGACGAGATCTTCAAACGGACGATGAAGCAATTCTAGTTCACGAATCCGCTGGTTCAATCTTTCGATTTCGATGTCTTTAGGATCACGCTGATCATTACCGCTGCCTCCGGCGGCGAATCTGCGGTATTGCCCTCGATCTCTCCTATCTGCAGACATCCTGGCAACCTGAAGCTGCTGATACCACTCTGATACGGATTCGTACGAGTGGAAGGTTAGAAAACCCTAACCTTGTAAACCTTACCTTAATCGACAAAGGCAAGAGTGCCGGCGATCAAATACCGATCGGCCAAAGAGGGATAACCCAATTGTTTAGAAACAATAATCAGAACTAACTTTCATTCATCCAGGTTACAAGGTTTTTAAAGAACAAGATAAAGATAAACCAAACAAATATTCAAAGTTTAAAACAAAAGATAAAACTAGGATAACTAGATAAATACTAAACATTAAAAAAAACCCTGGATGAATTTTAATAACTTGCCGGCCGGTCCTAGCCACTTTCGGTCGAGCCCACATTCCCGACTTCACAATTATCCGCATCCGTATTATCCTCCCCCTCTAAATTTTGACTCGTCCCCGAGTCATCATCCAAGCCCGGCACGTAGGGAGAAAGATCCGCGACATTGAAGGTGGCAGAAACTTTGTAATGACCCGGAAGATCCACCTTATAAGCATTATCATTAATACGCCTCAAAATACGAAATGGCCCATCTGCACGTGGCTTAAGCTTACCGGCACGACCCGAAGGAAACCTTTCTTTGCGAAGATGTACCCAAACTAAATCGCCTTCTTGGAACACAACCTTACGACGATGCACATTAACACGAGATTGGTACCGCAGGTTATGTTTAATAATCTGTTCCCGCACTTGTTCATGTAACTGTTTGATCTGATTGGCACGTTCTTCACCCTCTGCGCTATAATGCTCTACCGACGGATAAACAGCAAGATCGAGCGGTGTAAACGGATTTCGCCCATAAACAACCATAAAAGGAGTTTGACCGGTAGAACTATGAACTGACCTGTTGTAAGCAAATTCGGCCTGAGGCAAAGCCGTATCCCACCGTTTCGGATGATCACCCACGAGACTTCGTAACAAATTCCCCAACGATCTGTTAGTGACTTCCGTTTGGCCATCGGTTTGGGGATGGTGAGAACTACTAAACTGAAGTTTAGCACCAAGGTTTTTCCACAAAGTTCTCCAAAAGTGACTAACAAATTTGACATCCCGGTCAGAAGTGATAGTCTTAGGCACCCCATGTAAGCGGACAATTTCATCAAAATAAAGCCGTGCAATTTGTGACGCATCGTACGTTTTAACACATGCCACGAAATGTGCCATTTTGGAGAAACGATCGACGACCACCATAATAGAGTCTTTTTTTCGTTGGGTCATTGGAAGGCCCAAGACGAAATCCAGACTAACATCTTCCCACGGTTGAGTTGGCACGGGTAGGGGCGTATACAAACCTTGGTTGGAGTGCTTCCCTTTGGCAATGTGACATGCGCGACAACGAGCAAGGACCATGGAAACCGTCTTTGCCATGTTCGGCCAAAAGAAATGCTCGGCCACTAAGGAGAGTGTTTTCTCGCGGCCGAAGTGACCCGCTAACGCCCCTTGATGAGACTCCAAGACGATAGCTTCCCGATACGAAGAATAAGGCACACATAAACGACTCCCACGATACAACAAGTCGTTCTTCCGAAAGAAAACATTGTAGGGCCCTGCTAGTGTACGTTCCCAGATGTCGTGAAAATCGGGGTCATCAGCGTATAAAGCCGTGAATGACGAGAAGCCATGAACCGTAACAGCAGTGGTGGTTGTAAGAGCAGGTCGGCGACTGAGAGCATCGGCCACCGAATTAGAAGAACCCGATTTGTGACGGATGACAAAAGTAAAATCCTGTAAAGTTTCCACCCACTTTGCATGACGAGGATTCAACTTAGCTTGTCCCTGAATAAATTTCAACGCCTGGTGGTCGGAATAGAGGATGAACTCGTTGGGCAACAAATAATGACGCCAGTACTCTAAACTGCGAACGATGGCGTAAAACTCCTTATCGTATGTACTATAGCGGCGCCTCGTTTCACTTAGCTTCTCGCTAAAAAAGGCGACCGGGCGATTAGCTTGACTGAGAACCCCGCCAATACCCAAACCCGAGGCGTCGCACTCGATTTGAAAAACTTTCGAAAAATCCGGTAATGCGAGACACGGGGCACTGGTGACCGCGGCTTTCAAAGCAACGAAAGAAGCCTCAGCGGCTTTAGTCCATGTAAACTTGCTCAGTTTCAAACATTCAGTGATAGGTGCGACAATGGTACTAAAGTTTCGAATGAACCGCCTATAAAACGAGGCAAGCCCATGGAAACTGCGCACATCATGAAGTGAAGAGGGGGTCGGCCAGCTTGTGATGGCGGTGACTTTGGAATCGTCCATTTGAATACCGTTCCCCGAAACCAAATAACCCAAAAAAATTACCTCCGGAGTCAAGAAGTGGCACTTGTCGCGGTTAGCATATAACTTTTGCTGACGAAGGATCAAGAAGACTTCCCGAAGGTGAGAAAGATGGAGTTCCAAAGTGGCACTGTAGACTAAAATGTCATCGAAATAAACGACAACGCATTTGCCAATGAGAGGTTTGAAAATGTGGTTCATCAACCGCATAAATGTGCTCGGGGCGTTAGACAGGCCGAACGGCATCACCATCCACTCATACAAGCCATCACGTGTTTTAAATGCCGTCTTCCATTCATCCCCTTCCCGCATCCGAATCTGATGGTAACCACTTCGGAGATCAATTTTTGAGAATAGCCGCGAACCATGCAAATGATCCAACAGGTCGTCAAAACGTGGGATGGGAAACCGATATTTGACCGTTATTTTGTTAACAGCCCGACTATCAACGCACATACGAAAAGTGCCGTTAGGTTTGGGGACCAAGAGCGCGGGAACGGCACAAGGGCTCATACTTTCACGGATTAGGCCTTTGTTTAACAACTCGGTGACTTGTCGTTCCAATTCCGTAAATTCCGTTGGATTCATGCGATAAGCCGGTTTGTTGGGGATACTGGCACCCGGTAAAAAGTCAATACAGTGCTGAATATCGCGTAACATCGGTAGCCCTGCAGGAATATCAGCTGGAAAAATATCGGAAAATTCGAGTAACAAAGGCCGTACCTCAAGGGGAACATCAACGACATCCTCATTAGTTTCGGCTAGCAGCAGACCGAATATTACCTGAGGAGCTTCCGATTTGGTGAGGGCCGTGAAGACGCTCTTGGTAACTAACATAGAGGCGGCCCCGTCCTGCCGCGGATCACATGGTGCGAGGGTTATGTGGATACCGTCTTTTTTGAAGGAGTATGTGTTCCGGTAGCCATCGTGTTTCGCTCGACGATCATATTGCCACGGGCGGCCCAAGAGGATGTGACAAGCGTCCATGGGTAGGACATCGCACCAAACTTCATCGGAATACTTATTGCCAATCGAAAACTGCACTAGGCAACGATGGTTGACCTTTAGGATGTTGCCTTTCCGAAGCCACGTAAGTTGGTATGGTTCTGGGTGATCGTGTAATTTAAGGTTCAACTTATCAACCATAGTGTTCGAAACTATATTTTCACAACTTCCCGAGTCAATGATGACGGTACATACTTTCCCTTTTGAAGTACACTTCGTCCGGAAGATAGTGTGCCGTAACCAGGAGGTATCATCGGAGGCGTCGGTGACGGCTGCGTGAAGGACTCGCTGCAAGACCAAGGCCTCGCCTTTATCGGGGTAAACGAGTTCAACATTGGTGTCTGAGTTATCGTCGGAGTCGTGATCAAAGACGGGTGGGGTTTCATCAAGTAAGGCAACAACTTGCTTGTTTGGACAGTCACGTTTCAGATGCCCGATACCATTACACTTATAGCAACGCTGAGCCGAGGTACCGGCGGGAGTGGGTGGGGCGGAGGGAACAACAGGAGGTGTGGCCGGCTGTTTTAGAGGGTCAGTTTTGGTGGCCGAGGGCATAGGTGTGAAGCTGCGAGCTGTGGTGGGACGGGCGGATTGTTTCTGTTTAGACGCAAGTTGTTTTTCAACCTTCTTGGCCAGCATACAAACATCTGCGAAAGACCAGAACTGCTGCAATTGCACGATGTCAGCGATGTCAGAACGTAAAGCCCCCAAGAACCGGGCGATCACCTGTTCTTCATCTTCTTCGAGATCACAACGCATACGCATTTGTTCAAATAACATTACAAATTCCTCCACCGATAATGAACCCTGTTTAACATTGTGATAATCTAAAAACGTATCCTGCTTATGGTTGATAGGCAGGAACTTACCCCGTAACAAGCGTTTCATCTTGTCCCACGTAACAACTTTGGACTTTCCGTCGCGTAAACGCGCTTTCTGCACATGCTCCCACCATAAGGAAGCGTATTTTCGTAACCGGATAGCAACGAGCTTTACCTTGAGGTCATCTGGGACTTGGCGAAGATCAAAGATCCGTTCGACGGTGTGGAGCCAGTCGACGAATTCATCCGGCGACATGCGCCCTTCGAACTCAGGAATTTCGGTGCGCAACCCCAGTGCACGGATGTGATCAATCGGAGGCTGTCGCGGCGGTCGGCGGTTGTGGTTAGGCTGAGCGAAGACATTCTGGAAGTCATCCCCACGATCCTCTTGTTCCCATGCAAACGAAGCGGTCTCGGTTCGTTCCTGTTCTTCTTCATTGACAAGATCTTCAAACGGACGTTGAAGCAATTCTAGTTCACGAATCCGCTGGTTCAATCTGGCGATTTCGATGTCTTTAGGATCACGCTGATCATTACCGCTGCCTCCGGCGGCGAATCTGCGGTATTGCCCTCGATCTCTCCTATCTGCAGACATCCTGGCAACCTGAAGCTGCTGATACCACTCTGATACGGATTCGTACGAGTGGAAGGTTAGAAAACCCTAACCTTGTAAACCTTACCTTAATCGACAAAGGCAAGAGTGCCGGCGATCAAATACCGATCGGCCAAAGAGGGATAACCCAATTGTTTAGAAACAATAATCAGAACTAATTTTCATTCATCCAGGTTACAAGGTTTTTTAAAGAACAAGATAAAGATAAACCAAACAAATATTCAAAGTTTAAAACAAAAAAAAGATAAACTAGGATAACTAGATAAATACTAAACATTAAAAAAAAAACCCTCGATGAATTTTAATAACTTGTCGGCCGATCCTAGCCACTTTCGGTCGAGTCCGCATTTCCGACTTCACAACTATCCGCATCCGTATTAAATACCTAATAGGTTGGATTATTACAAACCAATTTTCCTAATAATAATACTCAGTGTGCTCTAGTTTGACTTATGGGGTTTCCAATCTCCATTCAAAATTGAACGAGAATATGTCAAAATTAGAACAAACCGGTAGAGTTGAAAGAGATGTTACCTCGATTCAAACCAATAGCTTCTTGCTATGGCTTTCTTTTATAATAAATGTCGTTCAAAAAAAATCAAACCAGAATCAACTCTACCGAAGACTTGACTTCATGATTTAGCTTTTATACATTTAGAAATTTTGAAAAAGAGACAACTGAAAATTAATATAATATTAACATACTTTTATTTTCGCGTATGGCTAAAATTAGTTATTTCTTAAACGGATTCCTGTAGCACAAGACTTAGCATGCTTAGAGGACTATCAATATAAACTAAAAAAATTCACTCCCACACCAATGTGGGACAATGATGCACACAATTTATGTTCTTTTTATATGATTTCTATTTTTTAATTAATTTTTATGTGTATTTAACAGTGCATACATTTTATATCCTTTACTTAATTGATATTTTTACCATTTTGGCATTTTCCTTTACTTAATTTATAAAAACGAGATGGTTATCCCCGAGCGTTGCGGCGGGGGTAAAACCTAGAAACGACGGTTTAAACTTTACTTGGTAGCTTGTTTGTAGTACACAATTCGTTTTCGAACTAAATTTTCGTAAACCGTATACCAAAGCTTGTACAACCAACAATGCACATAGTACACAAAGCACTTGGAACAACTCATCAATGCTAGAGTACAAACAATAATGCTTGGACAACTTACAAATTAATAAATAGGTACAACAATGGCTGCAGAGAATACAAACAATTATGCATGTACAACTCGCAATGCATCATGTACAACTCGCAATGCAGAGAATATTTAGAAATTATTAATATATAAATATATGTATATTAATTAATAAATAATAAACGAGACGAGCCCGAACCAAGCTCGAGCTTGGAAAATTACTCACAATCCGAGCTCGAGCTTTAGATAAACAGCTTGAAACGAGCCGAGCTCGAACCCGAGCTCTTTGAAAATTAAATGAGCCGAGCTCGAGCCAGTAGAGCTCGGACTCGGCTCAGATCGTTTGCACCCCTACTCATAGTATAAAGTCGCCATTGATATCCAAGCTAGATAACAATAAGATCCCAGATAAAACAATAAGACTCCCAGTGTGAGGAGTATTGTCTATCACTAAAACACTCTCGGTGATGGAAGTGTAGTACATTTTCATTTATATAAATCTATGAACTCACCAACCTCATGTTGACACTTTTACGCATGTTTTTCATGCAACTAATCAACTGATAGAGGGGGTCACATGCATCATAATAGGTCCCGTGAGAGTTGGAATAATGATTGCAGCCTAGGGCTAGGCTATGTTTATTATGAACTTATTTGACATTTGCCATGGATTGTAAGACTATGTAACACTAGTATGGAATCTTTTTATTCATAAAATATCTAGTTTGTTTGTATTAATCAATTGATATGACGATTCCATGACTCACGCTGCATTACCGCATTTCCACCTTGGCGGGGTGTGACAGATGACCTCGAGATAGTGCGTTGTTTGCGAGTTGACCATATAGATTGTATCCCCTAGTGGATCAACGGTCATCTAGACACCCAGGCTAGTCTGCATCAGAATAAGCATGAATGTCGATATGAGTTGCATCGGTGTAAGCATGGACACGATTATCAGAGTGGTATTGTAAACGTAATTCTAATGAAGTTTTCCCTTGTAGATAACGTATCATTCGTTTTACATCCGACCAATGATTTTTCGTAGGAGAATGCATGGCAGACTTTGTTGACTGCAAAATTGATGTCTGGGCGAGATAGAGTAACATACTGTATTGCTCTGACAATTTGCCTGTATCAAACCGAATCAGCACATGGTTTACTATCACTAAGAGCAAGATTGGTTGCTGTCGTGATTGGGGAAGTAACATGTTTGGAGTAAGATAAACTGGCAAGCTGAAGAAGCTCGTTGATGTACCTCTTTTAAGACAAAATCAAAGCATCTGGCTGATAATGAATTTCCACACCTAAAAAGGACGATAGAGTGCCCATATCTTGAACAACAAGGAAGCTAAGGTTAAAAATGACCTGATCAATAGCTTGCAAATTGTTGTCTTCCAAGATAATATCAACAACATAAACGAGCATATACATAACGATCCCTCTAAGAGAGCATACAAACAATGAGAGATCCGTCCGAGAGCCGCAGAAGCCAAGAGTCTGAAAAAGTGTGGTTAAGCGATCAAACCATGCTCTTGGAGTCCAGGCCATAAAAAGACTTATGTAGAAGACAAACATGGTTTGGTTTAGTGGGATCCACAAAACAAGGTGGTTTTACAGATAGACAGTTTCTTTCAGATCTCTGTGTAAAAAGGCATTCAGGACATCCAATTGGCGTAGAGGCCACCTGTGTGGCGGCCAAAGACAAAACAACCCGGATGGTGGTTGGTTTCACAACTGGGCGAATCTGGATTAATCTACGGCTGTGTAACTTTTTCTTTTTCTTTGGTAATCTGGATTACTTTGCGGTTGTGTAGCTTGTTCTTTTTATTTGGATGATGAGGCTGTCGAATACACTGATAGACAGGGGATTGTCCATCAACATAACCAAACAAACTATTGGTTATCAAGAAGGGTTGAATCATTGTTTTCCAAAATCCACAATTCGTAGGGGCCAAAGTAAAGCCAAATTTGTGAGAGTTATGGGCTGTTGGCGCAGAGGAAGCAGGCGAACAGAGGACTGCCGAGATGGAGCCTGACGGCGGCTGAAGAATGCTGCCTTGTGGTGGCTGTTGGCTGGGACATGACAAGAAATTCGTAATGACTGTATCATGTCCTGAAGGTTGTCTCCGGTTTACCCTAGTTTGTACCATTTAATCAAGGAGCATATTGCCTTGTGGCATGTCGTAATGCCGTGTGGTGGCAGCGACGACAGAAGAAGGTTGCCTTGTGGTGGCTGCCAACTAGGAATAAAGATGGTCACGGGGTTAGAGCAAAAGTTGCTCTAATACCATATTAAACATGGTAATCATTGTTGTATTATTATGTGTAAACAGGCATCCCTGATGTCAATCGCGCTTATTGCGCTCGCAATAGCACGCATCGATGCGACACATTGTCGCAATGTGTATATAGCTACCACTTTGCGTGATATTGCATTTATTTATTTATTTTTTATTTTTTCTATTTATCTAGAAGGTTACTAAATTTATATTTAAGCTATTTTAGTGTATAATTAGCACTTTTACAAACAATTAGTGTGTTATACATATATAATATTTTTAAAAAATTTCTTGCTAGTGCATTGCTAAATGCAAAATCGCAACGCAATCGCTATATAGCGTATAGGTGCCTTGTCGCAATTTACCGCAATTCGCAATTGACATCTATGACAGGGATACAAAAAGGGGATATGAATAAGATCATAATTACACACTAACCGCTACATAATTACACTCTAACCTCTAATCTATATAACTTATATAATGTGTCTAATATAATACTTCAAAGTATTGAAGATCTTACTTCTTGCAGTGAAGAAAGAACATGATACAAATCCACTTGATCAACGGGTCGACCAATCTGGGTCCAACAAGTCTCGGTCCAATTACCTTGACCCAGTCAATAATGAGGAAAAATTTAGGGCTAAATTAATAGGGGGCTGAATATTAGGGGAGTCAAAGCCAAGAGGAAAATTAGGAGGCTAAATGTCAGGGCTGAAGTTTCGTATTAGTAACCGCTTATTTTATATTTAGATAGAGCTATTTCCTATTCTAGTCTGGGAATGTTAGATTATCTTATCTAGATTAGGTCGCTATCTTAGTTTTTCTTTCAATAAATAAGCCAATTTCCACTTTGAAATTCGGGTTTCTATCATTTGGTTCCATTGCCGGGAAACTTCTTCGCAATAACAATTGTCCAGTTCGCAAATCCATTTCAACCGAAAATCCAATTGTGTTCTTGCAGCCACATTTCCATCATTTCAATACGATCAAATTCTACAATAATGGCTCCTAACACCCGGGGTAATCCGGACTACACTGCTGGCCAAACCAACCTAATTGCCGCTCAATTGGCTACAATTACTGCTCGGTTGGAGTCCTTCATGTCACTTAGAGAAGATGTGGCCGGCCATCAAGTTTCAATTGCAACCGAAGAACAAAAATATGGGGGTGATTATGAAGATGGAGATTCTTCATTCAGATCCAGTCAGTACCAACCCCACACCAATATCGTGTTCCCAACCTTCAGTATTGGCAACCCCGTGGATGGATATTGAAGGATAGGAAATACTCTAGGTATAACCGAATCCCTAATGACGAGAAGGTCCATGTAGTCACAATGCATCTAAAAGGAGATGTTGCACCTGTGCTCATGGCTTTCAACCGATCATTTTGTTGCATTTTGGGAAGAATTGACCCATGCTTTGTGAGAGCACTTCGGTCCAGCAGAGTTTCAGATTCAAGACGAGTACTTGAGCAATATAAAGCGTATCGGTATTGTGCAGGAATACCGAAGGGGTTTCACTGTCATTACCTGGGGGGGGGGGGGGGGGGAAACAAAAAATT
>JAOXOA010341734.1:0-13192 GCA_028566315.1 Rudbeckia hirta
CGTGGTCAGTACACGTCTGGCTTCAAAGGATATCCAAGCATGGTTCTACAAGCGGTCGCTTCGCACGATTTGTGGATCTGGAGCGCTTTTTTTGGTGTTGCGGGGTCAAACAATGATGTAATTGTTTTTAGGCGGTCACCACTTTTGTGTGACATTCTTGACGAAACACGGGCCACCGCTTCCTTTTACGCCAACGACACCGAGTATCCATACGGGTACTTTTTATGCGACGGTATATATCCTGAGTGGGCGACTTTCGTCAAGACCTTCAGGGATCCTATCAACGAAAAGATGGCACATTTTAAGAAAAGACAAGAGTCGGCAAGGAAGGATGCGGAGAGATTGTTCGGTGTGTTGAAGCAGCGTTGGAATTTTTTGAGGCTTCCTTGTCGGTTGTGGACAAAGGAGAAAATACGTGACTGTATGTACGCGTGTTGTATTCTACACAACATGATCTTGGAGGATGAAGGTCGTGCTATTTGTCAACATTATGTGCCGGATGTCGTTCAACAATTTATTCCGGTGTCAGCGGAGAAAAGATTAGAAAACGTTGCGTATCTGGAGAGGGCAGCAGTTCATCGCCAACTCAAAAATGATTTGGTAGAACATCTATGGATGTATGATCCCCCTCGGACGGCAGCAAACGCAGATGACGAAGATGACGAAGATGAACAAAGCGGGGAGGAACACAGCGAGGAGGAAGCTTTTGATGACGCCGACTATTCGGACGATTAGGTTTTATATTATTTTATGTTTTTAAAAAATATATGTATGTAGTTAGTTTTTTTAAAAAAAATGTTATATAAAAAAATTAAAACTTGTTTGTTTAATAAAAATAAATAAATAATAAATAATAAAGTAATAATAATTAGGTAATCAGTGGCACGTGTTTTGAGACAGCTTTACCACTACACCTAAAAAACCCACAACACCACTTTTCTGACGCGTGTGCCACGTGGCGCACAACGCCGCGTTTGAAGCTTTTCCACATGGTCTAACAAGTTACAAATTAAAGGCAGGAACCACGGAGATAGGATAGGGAGTAGTTGGAAGAGAATAAATATGTGGGGTCAACAATAGTGACATTCACCAACACATACAGATTCGATCTATCACAAAAGCTGTTTTTTGTCGTTTCTGATTTCTCAAATATATAAATATATTAAGCTTTCAAATACCAAAGCTTTAACTTGAGATAACATAATCTATTTGATCTCAAATAAACCGTTTATCTATCCAAACCTTCTCAAAATCTATCTACACCCATTTTAGCCTCACGAGATGCTTGTAATGGGCCATATTGACCTGTTACGGTCAAAAAATAGGCCCATCCCTTCTGAATTTTAAGGCGGTCCCACCGAAGGGTACTGGCTGTCACAACCGTATTGACCTGTTACGGGCCGTGATGGGCGGGTGTGAATTGATTTTTATGGGTGTGAATAGTAGGATCCCAAATAATATAAGTAATGCCAACGAACTTATAGTTCAATAGTATTCGGATGATATTTAGTATTTTTTAAGAGGTCAACGATTCAAATCTTACAGTATGCATGTATTTTTGGGTTAGTTGTAGTAGTAGATTAAGAGCTCGTAAAAAAATATAAATATATATTCCCGCAATTAAGTGATGGAGTGATGTCTTGATGATGGAATAAGACTAATGGAACATAAGGGGGGAGGGGGCGCCTTCGGCTAACCCTCCCCGGCTACCCTGGCTTCAACGGCTTCCGACCGCCACCCCCTCTCTGCTTGAAATGCGGCTTCCAATTCGGCAAAAGGTAGCCGGCAAGGCTAGACCTTTTTCTGTTTTTTTTTTGAACTTTTCAAAATTTTTGATTGGTTGGCAGTGAGTTATTAATTATTTTAGTGGTTAGGCTATTAGGCTTCGGTGCCGTCAGTGGTCAGGCTACTTCAGGCTATTAGACAAGACGCCCCCTCCCCCCTAAGACTCTACGTGTGGTAAGGGCAGAGGAAAGCCTCCACCCCATCAACTATTGGTCGGAATGCACCTCCTCCCTTGCTATACCGTGTAGTCTAACGAAATGAGCTTTGGCTTCTCCTTTCGCTACCACGGCACGTGTCCAAGGCGTTAACATGCTTTGATGGCCCCCTTTGCCTTTCCTATGGTATAGTTGGTGTAACTACATGTACCACCTCCAAGAATATGTAAAATAATTCCAACAATGGTCCAAAATTGAATCAGTAATAACGTGGCGATGATTCATTTGGCATGTGATGCGAACCATAATCTCACTTCACTTCACTTGTGCCCATAAATACCCCCCCAATCCATGAACAAATCCCATTGCATTGTTCGATCCAATTTCTATGCAGCAGAAAGGAAGATCATTCAACAGCCGATCACGATCCTTTTCTCGATCTCGCCTTGCAGTCGAGGGCTCATAAACCCACCAAACCAACCTCCGATTTTCTCTCAATCTCATTATTTCTTGTCGTAAATTCAATATTATCGTTTTTTAATAATCCCCATTTCCCCACCCTTGTACACCAGTAAATCGTCGTTAGTTTTATTTTAACTTGGTTAGTTTTAATTTACACAAACAGTCCCTGTGGTTTGAAACTTTATAAAACCTAACACTGATTTTGAACCATCCTCGGAGTCTAATTTTGAACCATCCTTCCCTAAATTCTTACCATCAGAACCATCTTGAATCCTTCCCTACTACTATGTTTTGTCTACCTTCTTATTTTGTCTTAACAATCTTTATTTAACGTTTTATAAATTCTATAAAATTACATTTTTGTTCATTTAAAATGCATTATATAGTAGTATAGCCTTCTTATTTGGTCTTTAACGGTTTCTCTGTTTAGCGTTTTATAAATTTTGTTAAATTAACAATTAAATTTTTGTCCATTTAAGATGAATTATAGCCGTTAAAAAAATACACTGGTATAAATTAAGTGATTAACACGATAAAACTACATCAACATGTTTAAACCATCGCCATACTAAAAGGAAAAGAAAAAATCTCTCTCTCTCGTGCCATGGAGCGCCGCCGCCACAAAGTCGGCTTCCGATGGGAAGTCCGGCATAACACAACTGGAAAGGATGAAGACCAAGCCAGGAAGAAGGATGTAAGGAGCAGAATCAACGAAATTAGAGAGGATCTGAGAGGTTGGACTGAGGTCAAGAGAAGGAAGCAACCCAACAGTCATCGTCCCTCTCCGGGTGACGCCATTCTCAACCGGATAAAGAACACAACGTCCTTCTATGTTTTCAACTTGCCATTCGAGACGTCCAGCCACACACTATGGAGGAAGTTTGAAAACTTGGGCAAGCTGATGGATGCCTACGTTCCGAGTAAAAGGGATAAAACGGGAAACAAGTTTGGATTTGTAAGATTTCAAAAGATGAACAACCCCGTGCAGTTTCTGGAAAACCTACCTAAGATAACTATCAATGGCGCGGTAATCGGAATAGAGGTGGCGAAGTTTGACAGGAACGGGGATGAAATTCCTAAACAGGTTCCAACAGATGAGAAGAACCCAACACATCAACAACACAAGACGCCTTACCAAAGCAACAACATCCGGCAACAACCAACAAAAGTCCCCAGATCCTTTGCCGAAGCTGTTATTGGCAAACCACAAACTGAGGTCCCGGTGGAGACAATCCAACTTGATGTGCAATCCCCTGCAGAAATGAACACATGGCTCGGATCGTCCCTGGTCGTCGAAACATGGAATTTAAAAGACCTCCACAATCTTCGTGCATTATCTGTGATGGAAGGAGTTAAGGATCCAGAGCTTAGGTACTTACGGGGCCTCAAAACCCTACTTACCTTCAACAACAACGAAGAAGCTATTCAGTATATGGAAATGAAACGTCAGAACACCAGCGTCTTCAAACACATCTCTATCTGGGTCAATCAACAACTGGCCTATGTTCGCTTAGCCTGGGTTCAAGTTTATGGAATACCGATTCACTTGTGGGATGCGAATACCATCAATATGTTGGCTGGGAAAGTGGGTAAGGTAATCTATAAGTCTGATGCATCACTAATGGATGGCAATTTATCCTTTGACAGGTTAGCAATTCTAATCAAAGATGGGGAGAAAGTTAACAAAAAATTCATCTTGAAACATGCGAGCATCAACTACCCCATATGGATACAAGAGGTCGATGGCACCTGGATCCCCGACTATCTTCAGCCACCATACTCACCGGAAGAACAAGAAAAACCACCGGAAAATATGGGTGGTAACAACCAGACCGGTTCGGATCAGGAGGACACTGAAAGGTCAAGAGAGAGAAAAGATCAACAAACTCCTGTGCCCAACGACATGCGGAATACCGAGAGCCACTCTCCTGGGGAAACTCAGAGGTCGCCGTTTCCATCCCCTAGGGTGGCTGAGGCCATCCCCAACAACCCTAATGATGAACTGAGGTGTAATTCTCCATGCCCCCCATCCAATGTCTTTCAATTTTCAGCAATCCTTGTCGGTCCCACCAAAACAAAAAGAAAGTTAAAAAATAGGCGAGCCCATATCCCACGTGAAGGCACACATGCAAATTCTGAATCACCATCAACCTCCCACGGGAAAAAAAAGGAAGCGCCAGAGGAACACATCACCCGTTCTGTTTCCAAAGGATACCAACCTGCATGAAAATTACATGGGCCATGCAAACCTGGAACCGAATGCAACAGATGAAGAAGCACGAGAAGAAACCTTTCCCTTTGGCCACCTTTTTAACCTGAATGACCCACTGCCAGAAGACTCGATAGGATCAACCTTGGTGGAGAATACCGTGCCAGATGTGGAATCCAACCCAAATGAACCAGACCAGTTGTGTCTTGCAAATGAGATCAATAAAACGATGGATGTTGGCAATCGGGCTGGCATGTTCGTAAATGGTTTTTCGGAGCAGATTATGGAGTTGGTTAAGGGTGTGGAGCCCCATATGAATAACCCATGAATTTTTTATCAATCAACATAAAAGGTGCCGGCAATTCTCACAAAAGCGACTGGATAAGGGAACTGAAGAAATCTCATTGCTTAGACTTCATTGGTATTCAGGAAACGATGATGGTGAACTTCTCCGAGAACGACGCACTTCGTTTTTGGGATAAATCGAAATCGATGGCAGTTTGGATGGAATCGGCGGGACGTTCGGGTGGATTACTATCCATTTGGGATCCATCTGTTTTGGTGGTTGCTAATGTGGTCAAAGAACGTCACTTCATTCTGGTTAGCGGAACTTTAACCGGGGACCAATCACCGATACACATTTTCAACATCTACGCCCCTCATGGAGAAGTTGAAAAACGAGAGCTTTGGCGCAAACTGCTTGACATCATCACTCCACTTGCTGGCTCGGTTCTGTTATTAGGCGACTTCAATGTGGTACGCCATCCGGAGGATAGAAAGAACTCGACTTTTATCCCCTCAGCAGCCGGGGATTTTAACTCATTTATTCATGAAGCCGATCTACATGAGTACATTCTGAACGGTGGCAAATTCACATACCACTCCGCATCGTTCCCGAACAAATGGAGTCGGATTGACCGCATTTTTGTCAATAATCCGTTTTGGAACTCTTGGCCCGAAGCGTCTTACAGAGTGCTACCGAGGTTTCTTTCCGACCACGCTCCACTGCTGCTGGAAGCAAAAGCACTAAACTTCGGACGAATTCCATTCCGGTATTTCAACTCGTGGCTCAAAATCCCCGGTTTCGACGATCTTGTGAAAGACATAAACTCCCAGTTCAACTTCGCAGGCCCACCAGATTTGTTCATTGCAGAAAAATTGAAAGCATTTAAAACGGCAATTAAAAGTTGGATCAAAAACCAAAAAGAGGTCCGAGAGGCAGATATAAACACCCACAAAATTGCAATGGAAAACCTAGACCATATGGGGGAGAGCCGAGATTGGTCAGAAGAGGAGGAGAAAGAGTATATGCATCATCGGAAAAAAGTGGAAGAAATATTGGATCTAAACCGTGCTGACCTTAAACAAAAATCGAGGACAAAGTGGGCATTGGAGGGGGATGAAAACACCAATTTTTTCCACAGGTATATAAACAGCAGAATAGCCAGAAATCGCATAAATGGAATGTTCATTGGAGGCCAATGGTGCGCCGACCCAAACCTGATCAAATTAGAAGTCCTTAATTTTTTCGAAGCGAAATTCCAAGAACCATTATCTCGAAGACCAACTTTCCACTGCCATAACTTAAAACAATGATCGAATGTGGACAGCCATGCTCTAGTTGTTCCCTTCACAATGGAGGAGATTCGTGGGGCGGTTTGGGACTGTAACAGCGAGAGAGCCCCGGGCCCTGACAGTTTCAATTTTGGATTCATAAAACATTTTTGGGACCTACTGCGGGATGATTTTTTCCGACTCCTATCACATTTCCATACCACAGCCAACCTCTCTCATGGGTGCACGTCGTCCTTTATTGCCCTTATACCCAAGGTGGACGCCCCGGGGGACCTTTCAGACTACCGCCCAATCAACCTTGTCGGGGTCATTTCCAAAGTGGTCTCCAAGGTGCTATCGTGTCGACTAAAAAAGGTAATTGCTTCGCTGATCTCGGAAGAGCAATCGGCCTTCTTATCGGATCGCAATATTCTTGATGGCCCGCTTATTATCAACGAGATGATTGCATGGCTCAAAAAAGTTAAAAAAAAAGGCGTTCTTGTTCAAAGTGGATTTTGCCAAAGCCTTCGACACAATAAACTGGTCCTTCATTGACGGTATTTTGCAACAAATGAATTTCCACCCTAAATGGCGATGCTGGATTAGGGCGATCCTTCGATCCTCGAGAGTCTTGGTGCTTGTGAATGGCTCTCCAACATCCGAATTCTCCTACACACGGGGAGTTAGACAGGGAGACCCTCTTTCTCCTTTCATTTTTATTCTCGCCATGGAAGCCTTTGCTTGTTTTATAAATAAGGCTTGCCTTGATGGTTTAATTAAAGGTATTTCGTTGCCAAATGGGGGACCTAAACTCACACATTTAATTTTTGCAGATGATGTTCTACTAATGGGTGAATGGGACGTGAACTCAATGGCGAATTTGGGGAGACTACTACACTGTTTTAATATTGTATCGGGTCTTAAAGTGAATGCAAATAAGTCCCAAATCTTCGGTTTTGGGGTTCCAAACAACTCAATCACCACCATGGCCGAAACTATTGGATGCAATCATGGATCGATACCGTTCATATATCTGGGGATTAAAGTGGGGGCTCGTATGAATGTTGCTAGCAACTGGTCCGAGATAGTTAACATTTTTGAAAGCCGTCTTGCATCTTGGAAGGCAAGCTCTCTATCGGTGGGTGGTAGAACCGTGCTAATTAAATCCGTGCTTGACAGTCTACCCGTATATTATTTCTCCTTATTCGTCGCTCCAAAAAAGGTCATAACGAAGCTAGAAAAAATCAGGAGGTTATTTTTTTGGGGAGGATCGCTAGAAAAATCGAAGATGAACTGGGTTGCATGGAAAAAGATTTGCGCTCCAAAAACTATGGGTGGGCTCGGGTTAGGATGTCTTCTCAACACCAACGTTTCACTCATCTCTAAATGGGCTTGGAGATCGAAAAATGAATCGGGCAGGTTGTGGGTAAAGGTTATCGAGGCGCTGCATGCATCGACTAGATCGGGATCTTTTCTGCCGGTCAATCAAGGTTTTAGGAGTACGTGGTCAAGAATTGTCGGCTCACACCATTTGAAACCGGGCGGTTCTATTCAGTCGGGAGGATTAATTCGGGCCGAGGTGGGGGATGGCACATCAGTTTCCTTCTGGTCCGATATATGGCTCACGGACCAACCATTGCAATACTCACATCC
Source organism: Rudbeckia hirta (assembly GCA_028566315.1). Taxonomy (NCBI): domain Eukaryota; kingdom Viridiplantae; phylum Streptophyta; class Magnoliopsida; order Asterales; family Asteraceae; genus Rudbeckia; species Rudbeckia hirta. Next base: position 7,819 of record JAOXOA010341734.1, read on the forward strand.
AGACTTGTTCCTATTAGAATCACAAAAAAAGGTAAAGGTGGCATCTCGTTTTTCTAATGCTACAACAGGTGGGCCTTTAAACTGGTCTTGGGCCAGACAACCCTCTACCATAATCGAAGTCCAGCAGTTGAATGATCTCTCACAAAAATTGTTGGGCTTTCAAGCCCATTCCGGCCCGGACAGGTGGAAATGGACGAAAGACAATAATGGATGTTTCTCGGTTAAAAGCGTCAAAATGCTAACCCCAGGGGATAACTACGGGCCAGAACTAATCTCACCCAAGTGGATACCCAAAAAAGTTCATATTTTTACGTGGCGGGCGTTGCAAAATGGTCTCCCATCTAGAGTGGCCCTAGCAAGTCGGGGAATTCATGTAACATCTATGTTGTGCCCTTTCTGCGAGGAGTGGGATGAATCTTTGGAGCATGCCATAATCCATTGTTTTCACGCATCCTCGGTATGGCATGTAATTTCACGATGGATGGGCTTACCACAGATTTTTGCTTTTAACATCCAGGATCTTTTGCTTGTGGAAGATGCTTGTGATAAGTCTATAAAGAGAAGAAACATCATTCGTGGCATAGTTCAAGTAACAAGTTGGGCACTATGGTCTTCAAGAAACAAGTTAATCTTCGAAGGGAAACGGGGAACCATTAACGAAATTACAAACCTAATAAAAAGTCAAACCTATCTGTGGATAAAGAGCCGATCAAAAAGTTTCTCGTGTTCGTGGGAGGAGTGGTTAAGAAGGCCGACGACGGGGACCCTTGGAAGATTATAGTTCCTCTTCGAGTTTTGTATACATCCGGCATATTGTAATCTGTTTCCTTGTGTTTTTTCTTTGTTGTTTTGTTGAGTCCTCAGGTCCTATTCGGGATCACGACAAAAACACCGCGAAGTGAAAACCGGTGGCGCGGCCTTCGTTCGGTGGGGGTTTTTCTCGCACCATCGAAAGGTAACAGATGCGAGTTTTTTCATCCCTTTCGTGATCTTAGCAGTTCGGGACCTGGGAAGAGTCTCGGGTGTGTTTTATTGTTGTATCTCGAGTCTAAAGGTTGTACGTGGTTTACAAAAGCATCTTGCTTTTGCTTGTTTTTTTTAATGAAATAGCCATTCAAAAAAATAAAGTCGCCTTGTTATTATACATTTTTAATTTGATTGGAATCAAATAAAAAAGTATATGCGATGTTCCAAAATAAAATAAAATAACATAAATATCTCAATAACATAAGAACAAATTTAATAAAGTAAGCAGAATTACTAAAATTACGCCAAATAATTCCACACGTTATTTTAGTGGATTATATCAAAATCAGTAGGTTATTTTAGTGGATTATATCAAAATCAGCAGGTGAAATTAGGTGGGGGAAATAATGTCCTGAGAATTAAAATTCCACGTATCCTTCTTAATCATTAAAAATAAATCAATTACAAAAAAATACAGGTAAGCAGGTAAAAAGTTACGCAATTATCATTTCTAAATAACAAAACTCGATTCTATAAAAAACAAAATTAGGGTGTTTAGGTCATTGGGCGTCGAATAATTGTTATACATGACATGCTAAACCCTCTTCAGGAATCCAATGGCTTCAGAAACAAGCAACCCAAAAGTATTAAAAAAACAAACAAGAGTGAAATCGTGTTGTTTGTCTAAGCACGCTTCTCATGCTTAGCGATTTTGTTAGCTTCCGGTTTCAACGTTGCTTGCCTAACAACAAATCCGCTTTCCTTTAAACCAACAAGGGGGGTACCCATGTTAAGGTTAACACAAGCGTGTTTCTCCTTCGGCCATTCAAAAACGAAGGCATCTTAGACGGCGTCCGAAACATCTTTGGTGCCCCTTACTCCCATAGGAATAGTCTCCTAGTCGAATATCCCCGCTTCCCGCATAAATGTGTCACCAATAACTCCAACCGGGCCTGACCTCTCTGTCTATAGGCAAAATCAGCTTTTGCCGACCATTGGCCACAACCGAGGGGTGAGGTACAGCTGCAAACGTAATTAAAAATTATTAGTCACGATGAATATAATAATCAAATAAATACATAGAAATAAGCCTTACAGTCCTCACTGTGATGGCCTGATCTCCAAAAACCATCAGGTGGACTGGAGCATCGCCAAACCCATCACCGTCAATGCCTCGGGCCATGACATCAGCCATCATAAACATTAAAAAAATTAAAAGTGAAATCATTAAATTGTGTATAATCTCAATCGCGCGATTTGGTTTTTATCAATGGCTAATATCAAGCCCGTCTTTTTTAGGAGGTGCCGTTGCTAATATGTCCATGTCGTTGCTAAGCACGTCCCGGCTATTGAAAGAATTTCATTGACCCCCCACTAAAACTTATTAGATTTTTTAACAAAAACTATGAGATTTTTGAATAAAGGAAATTATATGTTAGACCTTTTAGTTGTGGTCGGTAAAAAAGAGTCCAGACAAGCAAATTCTGGTTCTACCACTGCGAATAAGATTTTTTTAGTTTTTGTTTGTTTCGTTTACAACCCTACTGTAACCATACCCCCATACATTATTATCTGTTTTAATCAGACCCAACACATGTTGAGTAATCCCTATTACACAATCAGGGCCGAGTCAACATTTTTGGAGGCCATAGGCGAAACAAAAAATTGTGGCCATAGTCAAATATTTATAACATTGATTTTATATGCATTTCTCTTTCTTCCAGGTCTGAGACAAGCAATAATAAACTAAAAAAACTTTATTGTTGGCGGAGTTATTTTTTTGTATTTTTATCAATTTATACATTGTTGAATGCGTATAAAAAATTTAGAATTTTTTTATTTTTTGAGTTTTTTAAGTTAAAACCTTTTTAATGAATACCATATATAATATATATACATTTTTTCTAAAAAATTAGGGCCTTTATTTTTTAGGGGTCCTAGACACATGACTAACTTGAATATACTGTCGAGCCACCCATATACTTGTATAACAGTGTATAATAATAATAATTATATATGTAAAGAGAAGTGTTATAAACATATATGCTTACGGATATATATAGACCCTTTTGAATGCATCATATGTAGTTATCTCTGATCTTTTCTAATTATCTGCAATGTGTGTATGTATATTCATGAAATGAATTGAACACAAAGTTTTCCCCATCGGTTCTCTGTTATTCGCAACAAAATATTATTATACATGGAGGAAAAAATTTAAAAAAAGACCTTATTACGAATATCAAATGTCTATAGGTAAATGTGTAAACAAAGAAAAAAAATACGAAAATAGCCTCCTGCTAAAGACACATATCCTTACAGGCTAAAGACACATTCTGTCACAGCCAGTAACAGATCAGTGCGGTTGTAACGGAGTGTAAAGGCCCGTAACGATCTCATAAAGCGCTCATCCCCTAAATTTTCAGGCCGGTCACACCAACACATTGTCCGTCACCACCGTATTAACCCGTTACAGGCCGTAACGGAAGTGTAAAAATAGATAAAGCTGACGTGGTGGCGTATTTCTATAGCAAAAACCCGACAATAACATATTAACATAATATCAAAACAGAAAAGTTGTTCTAGATACAACAAGCATTTGGAAACAAACATAACAAGACAAGATGAATATTAACATAGAGTAAAAAGATTATTGCTTGAAATCCACACGAGTAAGTGAGCAAACCATATATATATATATATGAAACATCGTCGTCAACACCTAGGGTTACACCAGCCACCCCAACCACCCCAGCGTCGTGGCGGCGGCGGCGACGGCTGTACTCGTGCTTGTATTGGTGCTGCTACCACGCCCATCCGAGCTTGAACAGTGGTCGCCATAGAAGAAATAAGAATAAGTAGAAAGAAAATGGTTGAGCAAAAAGCAATAACTCCATCCATTCTCATCTTCACAATGTGTTTGCATAATGAAACTTACAGAGACAGCTATAATGAAAAGTCGGGTTTATAAAAGTCTTCATCTCGACTTAAATGCATGTTCACCTAAATCCATACAACTTGCAAAATTTCAAAGAATGTCTCTATATATATATATAGCCGTTACCATCACTCCCGCGACCACATGGCACCTACGTGGTCGCCAGGGTGCTCACGGACACCGCTACGGCATCAAGTGATCGGCCCAGGCGATCGCCCAAGCGACCACCATCGCTCGGGTGAAGGGTTCTTTTGATTTTTTTCTTTTGAACCAATAGGTTTACTTATTTATGCTCACTCATTTTGGTGCTCACTTGACCACTACAGGGTCAAGTGAGCAGTCATGGCCTTCATCCCACGAGCCACATCTGTGCTAACGTGGACCAACCAGAATTGCTCATTTTGGTGATCACTTGACCACTACGCATTGTCTAAACAATTATTCGATCGGTTTTCATCTCCAAACATTCCACTTTATAACTTCATCACTATAAAGTATCTTATACTCGATATTAGCAAGCATATCAAGGTTAGTTTGTTTTATTCCATATATTGGTGCTACACTCGTTTTATAGATAATAAAATTCTTGATTTTGTGGTTCAATTTTTTTAAAAAAATAAGGTGGTATGGAAGAGTTATGATTTTTTTAAAGAAACTGGTGGAAACTGAGACATGGATAACAGAGACAATTTTTTTCCACCTTATTAATTTCTCATAACAATTTTTGTCTAAGGTCTTATGTATTTTGTTAAATTACTTTTTTGTTCATCTTAAATGCATTGTATACTAGTATAGATATATGATATAGAGAAAAGATCAAATACAATTGATCTTAACGTGCGAAGTGTGCGAATGGAAAGAAACGAGTTTTTTGGCGGTGGCATTTTTGTAATTTTTTAGTAGAGTAATTATCAGGTTGTAGAGTAATTATCAGTTTGTAGAGTAATTGTGAGTTTTGTAGAGTAATTATGTGTAGAGTGATTATCAGATTGTAGAGTGATTATCAGTTTTGTAGAGTATTTATGTAGTTACTCCAATAGAGTAATTATATAGGGTTGAGTAATTATCAGTTTGTAGAGTAATTATATAGGGTATAACAATTATCAGTTTGTAAAGTAATTATGAGTTTTATAGAGTAATTATATAATTACACTAGTAGAGCAATTTTATAATTACTCTACAATAGTAAATAATTACTCTAAAAGAGTAGTTATATAATTACTCTAGAGTAATTATGTAATTATTCTACTAGTATGTGAAATCACTTTGTTATTTGAAATTACTCTATTATTGTGAAATTACTCTACTCGATATTTATCAAATTGTCACCGTGAGAATTTTTTGTTTCCTTCACCTCGCACACTTCGCACCACAATTATAAATGTACGGGATCCGCCCTCAGGGAGTTTGTCTCATATATATTAAGATTTTTCTTGAATTGGTATATTGACCAGGAAAGATGGATATATT
>JAOXOA010342663.1:0-17438 GCA_028566315.1 Rudbeckia hirta
AAATATGCTAGAAACATTTATTAAATAAACAAATAAATATAATACGTTGAATGTATGATAGAAAAATAACTAGGATTGTAAAGGTATTTACCGTATTTCTTGCATTCTTTTCCTGGGCCAGCAGTAGCGTTCATAATATTGTAAAATATCAGGAAAAGAAAGATAACATATACCGTATTCTTCATTTCAAACTCTAGAATACGAAAGAGGAGGTTTACTTTGATCTTCATAGTTGAATACATGGTATTTATAATGTGTTAAGTCTTACATTGACTAGTATAATATTATTATTATTTTTTAAATTATAATTGGATTCTTCACAATAACGGAAATTAAATGTAATAACGCAAATTTCATAACACAAAATTAAAAAAACATCATATTTGTTAATTAATTTATGTGATTTAATAGCATTTAAGTAATTTATTTTTTTAACGGCTTTAATTTGGTGAGAGAAATGTATCGGGACTGATTATTCTAGGCCTACCCACTGACACCCCACGATAGCACGATCGGACGGAAACCAGAATAAATCTGTAAACCCTCCCCTGTGACTCGAAATTGAACCCATGATCTCACCATGGCACGGATTCTTCATTGCCTCGAATGTCACTCCAAGTTATGTCTTGTTTTTTTACTGGCTAAATTATCCTTCAACGAAGTTCAACTCTCTTTATTACCAATTTACAATAAATCACCCATGTCACTCCACCACTTAGGGTGAAGGCTGTCTTGTGAAATATATAAAAAAAACTGATGAAAAATGTGAATTTGTGTTTTAAATGTAGGGGAGGGTTATTGTACAACATGGTCTTAACATGCAAACTAATTAAGCTTAACGTACACCCAACTAGTAGAGTAATTTTTTTTTTTATTTATTTTTCGAACACGTAAAACATGTGTTTTAGTTGAGTAATATTCAAAAAATATTTAAAAAATTTGTAATATTTCTAATAGAGTAATTATAACTACTCTATGAATAAAGTAATTATAATTACTCTATGAATAATGTAGAGTAAATTACTCTATGTTAGAGTAATTATATAATTACTCTATAAGTAAAAATACAAAAAAAAATATTTTTTCAAATATATTTTTTATATTCCTACACTAAAAACAATTATTTATGTGATCGTGAAAAAACTTTTTAAAAAAAAACAAAAAAAATTACTCTACTATTGTGTGTACGTTAAGCAATAATGTATGTTAAAACTATATTGTATTTGATCAAAACCCTTCAAAAGTAAGTAACTTATTAATTAACATTTTTTTTAAAGGCTAAGATTTATTGATCGTAAAGAAAAAGTTACAAAACTGCACCACCGGGTTATTAGTTCAGTACCACCATTCACAAAAAAACTATGGAACTCACCCAAAAGAAAAGTTAGACCATTTATCTCAATCCAAATTTGTCGATCTTTTTTAAGCCATAGATACCCGGCCAATTTGACCTCTCCAAGTCTTATCAATTTAACACCATAAACACAATAAATAACAAGATTTGTTGACCTATGCTTGACAGCGTTATTTGCCTCTGCTTACAATGTTACGTCAGTGTTGCTACAAAACTTACCACGTAAGGGTAATAGTCTTGGAGCAGTGCAAGAATAGGATGGTAGCCTCCGACTGAAAAGTCTTTGGCTAATTCTTAGGGTTACTGGGTGAGAATAAGTTATTAGTGCTTGTAGGGAAGATGAAGAAAAGAGGGCAAGTGACTAGTGAGTGAACAGAATGAATCTCACATTACCTTTAGAGTGGTATTTATAGTGCTTTGAAGCCTTAGGGTTTAAGGGTGAGATTCTATTCTAGGAATTCTGTTGTCAATATTCTAGGTCAGCTCATGCTTACGTGAGTATTTTTTCCCCTCTTTACGTAATTATGTTGTAGGTGTTATTAATGACTTTTGTCACTCTAGTTGACTTTGTCTTCTGATTCGACTGACTCGTATTTGTTAAGTCAGACATTGACCATTTTCTTCTGTCTCTTCTTGTACTGACCAGATTCGTTGTTAGCCAATGGTATGCATGTGTCTTACTTATGTTGGTTGTGCTTTCACTAAACCTTAATATTTCTAAGTAAATGAGTTACCCCATTAGTCCTACGGCTTGGAGCCGTGGCTCGCATGCCCTTGGTCATGTTCCTTGCTTGACTTAATGAGTTGAGTTGAGACCTTAACTCCAATTACTTGTAACTTGTCACCTTTGCTATGACTCGTGAACTTTCAGCTGCAGCTTAGTGTCGTGGCTTGTGACTTTCAGTTGCAGCCTAGTGTCGCGACTTGTAACTTGTCACCTTTGCTATGACTCTTGAACTTTCAGCTGCAGCATAGTGTCGCGACTTGTAACTTATCTCCTTTGCTATGACTAGTGAACTTTCAGCTGCAACTTAGTGTCGCGGCTTGTGACTTTCAGCTGCAGCCTAGTGTCGCGACTTGTAACTTGTCACATTTGCTATGACTCATGAACTTTCAGCTGCAGCTTAGTGTCGCGGCTTGTGACTTTCAGCTGCAGCCTAGTGTCGCGACTTGTAACTTGTCACATTTGCTATGACTCGTGAACTTTTAGCTGCATCTTAGTGTCGCGGCTTGTGACTTTCAGCTGTAGCCTAGTGTCACAACTTGTAACTTCAGGTTCCGGGAGCTACCCCATCAGTCACCATTCACCAGTAAGTTCATCTACGAGTTCGTATTTTGCTTAAAAAGAACCAAGAGTTTAGACAAATCATTGTGTTTAAAAAAATGCAATTAATTAGAAACTAAATAAATTAAGACATAATTTAAATAAGAACACACAAATTAAAAATGCAATTAGTTGGAAAATAATGTATCGTGATCATTGCATGAAATAAAAACGCAATTCAATTAAAAAACAAAAAAAAAAACACAATGATCTAGGCATGTACAGCCTAGTTTATTAATCATTATGTTTTACCTTTTAAAGAGAAGAGAAAAACACAATGACCTAGGTTTTGCCCTTTTGTATAACTTTGCAAAAATAATAATATTTTAACCGCTAATTTTTTTTGACCAGCCAAGAAGGATTTATAACACTAAGGCCGGACGGTGTCGATGCGGGTAGGGAGGGCCGGGTACCCCGGGTACCACCGGGTACACCGCCGCCGGTCCTCCCGGGTGGTGGCGGGTAGTGAGGTCTCGGTGACTATCACCCGAAAGAGGGAAGAGAGAGGGAGGAGAGAGGGAAGAGAGAGAGTGTTTGTGGGTTTTTTTGGTATTTTTTTATAAAAAAATACTTATTTTATAAAAATAATTTATAAAATGTTTTTTTTATAAAAAAAACGTTTTTTTAATATAATTGGTTCAGGGTAGTTCGGGGTAGTGGAATGCCTGTGTTTCAGGGTAGTTCAAGGTAGTTCAGGGTAGTGGGTGAAGAGTGCTGATGTGGCAGCTTCTGATTGGTTCTGAGTCAGGGTAGTGCAGGGTAGTAATCCCCCCACACCGCCCACCCTAATAAGCTAGTAAGCCACTAGCTAACAATTACAACAACTCAAAATGCAAAAGACGTCCAGTTTTCCCAAGTTACATTTTCAAAGAGATTACTACGGTTTGTGATCCAAAGGAAGCTTAGACTTTTGATTTCTTGAAGGATATTTTGAGCCGAAAGCATCCGATTTTCGAAGTGTTTCTTATTCCTCGCCTTCCATAGAGCCCATGTGACAACTTGAAAGATACCTTGCAATAGTTTGAATCTCTTTCCCTTCGCTTCCATAAGGAAGCACTCCAAATCTTCCCATGAAATAAAACGTCGATGACTTCCATTTATTTTTATCCATTGAAAGACAAGGGCCCAAACATGCTTGGCCATATCACATTTGAACAAGAGATGGGATCCTGTTTCATGGTATATGCGACATGAGGAGCAAAGGTCATTTATAATGGGCACCCCTCTCTTGATGAGTTCCGTCTTCGAAGGAATCCTTTTCACTCTTGCCCGCCAATTGAAGAAGTTTACTTTTATCGGCACTATATTGTTCCATTTAAAATCCCCATGCATTATGGTTTCTTCTTCTTGAGATTGGATCATTTCTTTGGCGTCTCTCGTTGTGTAATTCCCGTCGGCCGAACCTACCCATCTCCACTTTGTTGCTTCTGTTGAAAGATTGAAATTTTTGATTATTAGCTCACATTCTTGTACTTCTTTTCTTTCGGTGCATGTTGCCGGTGCTCTTGACCACGTCCAGTTGACTATAATGATCCCTTCATCATCCCTTTCGATCTTTTCCTTTACGGAGCAACTCTTGCGTGCTTCTAACCTGAACAAGTTCGGAAATCACAACGAAAGTGGCTGCGAGGCAGCCCATGAGTCATGCCAAAACCCAACCCCTATCCCGTTTCCCGAAGCCGCAGCGAAAGAATTACGAAACGCGATATGTTTTGAAGCAAAGTAATTTTCTATTGTGGTTATACCTTTCCATGCATACCCTATTTTTTTGTTTGAAGGTAGAGAAGACTTTGATGACCGGTTGAAGTGTATCGCCGATAGAGCATTCACCCAAAGAGACTCCGGTTCTTGTTTGAACCTCCACCACCATTTACCCAATAAAGCTAGATTTGTATCCACCAATTTCCCGACACCTAGCCCACCAAAGGTTTTTTTGCTATTATTCTTTCCCATGCTATCCATTTGATGCTTTTATTTTTAAGCCAGCCGCCCCATAGAAAATTTAGGCGCATACTTTCGAGCTTTGAGAGTATTCCTTTTGGACATTTAAATATTGACAAGTAGTAGATAGGGAGAGCCGAAAGAACCGATTTTATTAGGGTTAGCCTGCCCCCAAACGACAAGGTCTTTGCCTTCCAACCCGATAACCGCTCTTGAAATTTTTGGATGACGTGTGACCATGATCCTAATCTATTCATGTTATATCCTACCGGAATTCCCAAGTGATAGAAAGGACCCGATGAAGCTCTACATCCGAAAGTAGCTGCCATTTGTTCAAGTATTTCCTGATCAACGTTGTAACCCAACAGATTGGACTTGTCCATATTTATCAATAGCCCCGATGCTAGGTTAAAGCACGTGAGTAACCTTCTTAAGTTTTTGTAGTTGGATTCCTTCCATTCTCCCATAAATATGACGTCGTCTGCATAGAAGAAGTATGAAAGGTTGGGGCCACCATGAGGTAGATTCAGTCCCTTGTAGAGGTTTAGATTTTTCGCATCATTCACGGATACTGAAAGAGCCTCCATAACAATTATGAAGAGAAACGGAGCAAGGGGATCTCCTTGCCTCACACCACGATGATGATTGAACTCTAAGGTTGGCGACCCGTTTACAAGAATAGAAGATCTTGAAGATCGAAGACCGGTCCTTATCCAACGTCGCCATTTTATCGGGAACCCCATTTGTTCCATGCACGATTCCAAGAAATCCCATGCGACACTGTCAAATGCTTTGGAAAAATCTATTTTGGCAAAGAAAGCTTTTTTCTTTGAGTGTTTCAGCCAAGCCACTACCTCATTCAGTACCAAAGGTCCATCGAATATGTGCCTATTTTCAACGAAGGCTGTTTGTTGCTCTCCAATTATCGAGGACATCACGGGTTTGAGACGGTTTGAAAGCACTTTGGCGATGATTTTGTAGATTGATCCGATCAGGCTCACGGGTCTAAAATCTTCAGGTGAGGAGGGTTTTTTACCTTCGGTATTAGGGATATAAAAGAACTGTTGCAGCCGAAGCTTATCTTTTCATGACAGTGAAATGAGTTTAGCATTGACATGCAGTCTAATTGTAGGTTGTGCGAGAATTTTTTTATAAAGCCGAAGTGAAAGCCGTCTGGGCCCGGTGATTTATCCGCCCCATATTCCCAAACTACCGCTTTGATCTCATCCAAGCGAAATGGGGCGATTAATTTTAAGGCCTGTTCGTCCGATAGTCGTTTGAATGAACTGGACGAGAATCCCGGTCTGCTAGGTAATGGCTCTTTGTATTTTGATTCAAAGTACTCGAAGAAGCATTGTTTTACCTTAGCCGGTGTCGTTTCGAATTCTCCTTTTATCGTTACCCCGTTGATTCGGTTGGAGGAGGCATGACAGTTGATGGTACCGTGGAAGAATGCGTTGTTTTCGTCTCCTTCGATACTCCATTTGGTCCTCGATCTTTGTTTTAGATCTTTCTTTTTTTGGTCTTCAAATGTATTGATTTTGTGTTTCAGTTCTGACCTTTTCTCAAGATCCGGCTCTGCAAGTGTGCCTTCCTCAGCCTTTTTATCAATAGCTCTAAGCTCTTCTATACAAGCAACTATCTCCTCTTCTTTCTTGCATAGCACCTCCCTTTTCCATTTTTTAATTTCTGCTTTTACTTGTTTTAATTTAAGGAGAAGATTTGTGTTGAGGCGTGGAAAGAAGTCATTGACTGGTTGACAATCTCATTACTCTACTTCTAAGACCGTGCGTAGTGGTGGCAAACCATGCCGGTCCAAGCCTTTTGGAGCCAGAGGCCACCGCCCCCCTCGGCACGGTGTGAGCAAAATCTCTTTTAAGGTTTGGCCTCCGTTGGGCCTTGAGTTGGTGTTCATTTATGGTGTCATCCAATCAAATGTTTCCACCTAATTAATTATTAAAAAGAATACAATATAATATTAGTTGGGTAAGGAGGTTTTAAGGCTGGTCCACTACTTTTGGTCAAGAGGATGAAAGACTTGATGACGTGACAACTAGAGTGACACTGAAAATGGGGTTCAGGGCCCTACCCACTACCCATGGTGTAATGTTACACCCGACATCTAGAGTGACACATGTCCCTCGGTGACATCTAGTTTCATTAGATCATTTTAAAATACGTAAAATTCATTCAAATTGTTAATTATTTATTTAGGTTAAAGAGTATACTTCTGTAACTAACTGTATTACATTCAAAGTATATATTATTATTGTAGTTTTTATCTCTAGTTGTATGCATGCATTATAAATTACTAAAATAAAACAACAAAAAATATTAATGAAATATCAAGGTAAATGGAACAAGTGAAAAACCCACCAAGCTATTACTTACTACTCCACCTCAGTTAAAAAAAAACCCCATATAATTGCTCCAAGCACCACAACTATTGCTTTCTTTACTGCCACAAAAACCGAATTGCTCCAATTACCACAGCAGACATTGAGACAATGCCGCCAATAGAATACTTGATTATACCTACTTTTGCCCCTTCCAACTGGGCCGTTAGTTCCTTTCTTTGGCTTTCTAAATTGGCTTTCATGACTTCAAGTTGAAACTGCACCCTCTCATGCTGCACTTTCATGGTAGCTTTCATCACTTCTAGCTTCTCCTCCATGCCCTTAGTTTGCCCTTCAAGCTGGTCTTTCAAACCATTCAGATCCTGTTTATATATATATATACATATCACATATCATTGTCATATACACAAATCAAAACAATGTATTTAAAACTTAATTGTTACTCAAATCAAACGACATTAATTAGCATCAACAATTCACAACCTCAATTAATTCAAAGAAACACAAACATCTTACATGGTTAATTTTTTGTGTGATGTCACCGTTCATCTTCACGATAGAGTCTTGAAGCTTAGAGTGCGCATGCTCGAGCTTAATGAAATGACGGTCCTGTAAGATAATATGAAAGTGATTAGTTACAAATTATAAAACAAACAAACAGTTACAAATTATAAAATAAACAAACACCTCAAAATCTGATTAATGAATAATGGTACCTGTGAGGTTTGCATCTCACATTTACAAGTGGCAAGATGGGCTTGTTGAAGTGTAGAATTCTAGATTTAAACACAAAAAGAAAACCGATTAACAAAAAATAAAAACTATGTCACAAAAAAACATGTAAGATCTTCTTACCTTCTCCATCTCGGCCTTGGAAACAAAGTTGGTGGAGACATTTTGATAGGTGTTATTAATAAGCTCAACCATGGCCGAAGAAATTGCTTCAGCCTCCTTGGGAGGTACGCCTTGATCCTTCAAATTGTTTGCCTAGAAAAAAAAAACAGAGATTCAATAGAAAACAGAAAATCAATAGATTAGAACAAATTGAAGACTCCCCAAAGTGATAGAACTGCATACATATAGGTATAAAATCAAATCAAGAGCATGTAAAAACAGAAAATCAATAGAATACTATAGCAAATGGGAGAGTCCCTTGAGTCACAGTAGTGAATGAAAATTCCCCCAATGTGATCATTAAACTAGTAGATACAACAATCAGATGAGAGAGTAGAGTAATCACATAGATCAACAACAACAAGAATCAACAACAATCAAATGACTCAAGTAGTAAATAAAAATCCCCCCAATGTTTAGTAGATACAACAATCAAATAGAGAGTAATGACATAGATCAGAGTACACATAGATCAACAACAACAAGAACCACATAGATGAGAAGATTCACATAGATGAAAACAATCAAAGAGAAAACAACCCGTAAAACAAAAAAGAAGTAGATTATTATATCAAATGCGAGAGTACCCTGAGTCACAGCAGATACAAAATTGCATTTTAACAACAACAATCGCATAAATGAATTGTAAATCGTAAAATCATGGGCAAGAGTCTAACAACAATCAAATGGGAGGGTAAGCACATAGATCAACAACAATCAAATTGATAGACTAGTAAAACAGAAAATCAATACCCCAATGTAATTATTCAACTACACAAAAATGCATATAACAACTATCATATAGATCGTAAAATCATGAGCAAAACAGCAGAAATTGAACAGGTAAAAGCAAAGCAAATAAAGGATCGAAATTTACCACAGCCAACATATCAGGGTTTGCGATGTCCGAGAGATGTCTCTGGCTCTGCTTCGAAGCCAAGGAAGAAACAGCAGCGAAACAGACGTTGATGTTCGTCTTGTTCCCTGAATTGACGGCTAATCGAGCAATACGCTTGATAACAACGACCATCTTCAATCGATTCTCAGAGACAACGAGCCAAGGTTTTGGGTTTTGCCTTTTGAACCGCAGATGAATTCTCACCGGAACGTGCTAGGGTTTCGATTTTTGAACGACAGATCAATACTAGCTCTCGCATAACATAACAAGTTGTTATATAATTGATGCGGCTTAAAATGGACAGCCACCTGGGCTTGGGATGGATCAACTGAGTGGGCTACAAAACTGGCCCATAAAGGTAGCAAGTAGGCCCAGTCGGTTCTTGGACTAGGGTTACTGTGATGTAGCGGTGCACAAACCGGGTATTTTTCGGTTTTAATCGGGTAGTTTAAAATTTGGTATTTTCGGGTATCGGGTCCGACCCGGGTTCGGTTTCACCGGGTATTCGTCGGGTTTTTAACTGGTTCCGGGTTTTCTTTGGTTTCGGGTTTTTCCGGTTCCGGTTTGATTCCGGGTTTTTCGGTTACGATTTCACACGCACGTTCTAAAATCGTGTAAACTATATACTATATACAAAAATAGCTACGGACTTTGACTTGTGCCGCTTTTATATTGTTATGTTTCTTTTTTATTCGTTTAGACAATTAGACTATTGTTTTGTATTTGATTTGTAAACTTGTTTTATTTTCAAAGAACAACTAGTATTTAGCCAGCCGCGCGTTGCGGCGGCGACCGGTATTTCGATGTAACGTCAACATGGGCATATGTTGATTGGCATATCGATGATACAAAAAGATGAGCAGTTCTATAAGTTTGCAATACATAGACATTTTCTACAACCACCTATACATGAAATTATGGTTGTACCAAAAGCAAAGCATTAACTATGCCATAACTAAAGCAAAGCATTAACTATGCCATAACTAAAGTGTTTCTACTACATGGATTTTACAAGTTAACCAAGCAAAAGAAAGTTAAGATATATGCTAGATATTGAGAGTTACGCCTTTTGAAGTTTAGTGAGCGGTTCTTCATGTGCAGAGCCTGCCATGCTGGTCTTTTTTAGCCTGCCAGTTTTGCGTTTGGGGTTTTTGGGATGATTATTGAGTGCTTTCTTGTGTTGTTGACAGCCGTAGGAGCGTCATTTTCCAGAGTGAGACGCATGGTGAGTATTTGTTGGCTACTGGGTGTTGATATTTCCCGGGTGGGGGGGGCATTGTTTGGTCTGTGTAGCCTTCTTTGACTACCATATCATTGCAACTCTTCCCTAGTAATTCAGTCATAGCCTCTGTGAAGAAACTTGCTTTTGCGTTTTCTATTTCGTCCACAATTTTGGTGTTGACGACAATCTGTTTTTATGCAATGGTTAGTAGTGGATCTGGTTGTTTTATGTTTTGTAATGGTGGGTTATGTGTTGCTTACAGGAATTGTGGTTCAGGTACTATCCATGGTCTTCACACAAAAACTTTGTACTTAAGCCCTTCTGGATAAAAAGTTTGTTGTGACATTTTGGGAGCTTGACCTGGTACCATCCACGTCTTCATTTTATCTCGGCTATGGCTGCTTGACATCTGAAGTTTTCTGTTGTAAGCAGTTAATGATGAGCTAGAGTTGAGCTTTGTATTCGTAATCATGTTGCATTGTTTTTACATTGCAGCATGATTGAATTTTAAACGTGGATGCAAATGACACCTCTTTGTTAAGCCTCAATTGCATCACCATATGATAGAGTAAATGTCTTTTTTTGGGATATAATAGAGTAAATGTCATTTAAAGTTGTTTTATATATTGAATTTTATAAAGGAGCAGATGCAGGTAGGTATACCTGAATGTCCACCAGTATGAAACATAACTCTTTCTCTGGGTTAAATCATATCCATTTTTTAATAACTCTTGCTTCTAGTGGTGCTGTTGGTTCATATGGTTTGATGTCTCGTATTTTAGTCATCTGCTGCAACCTGCCAAAATATGTAATGAAAATTACGTTATAGTCATTTCTTATGTATAATGATGAAGGAATTAATGATTAGGTCATATACTAAATAAAATTTATTTTCCAAACCTAAAAGAGGCAGAGAGCTGGTGGTAGGCATGATAAAATTTAGTCAGATTTTGTAGAATCAAAATGATGAACCAGGTAGGTTTTTCTTTACATTCATGTACTTAATAATCATAGATGCAACAAAAGCCACTATTATACATCAAAATCTAATAAATTAACCGACATATGTCGAGATGCCAAAAGGTCAAAGAGGTAAAGTCAACTGCAACCAGAAAAGGGTCAAACTCGAGGTACATATTTTTTGTTCACAGTCAATCAATTAGGTTGTTTTTACGGGAAACGGATCATTACTTGAACGTGAACATCAAAACTTGCTGATATTGTTTACAGCTTTTGTATATGATTAACACTGTGACGCTTTCATAGAAAAATTTTTAAGATGTAAAGTATAAATAAATGATCACAAAAGATAATAAACCAAAACTAACCTGTAAAGCAAACGGGGTGAAATTCAAATATCCAGGAAAAAACCTGTAACAAACACATGGAATGAGATTTAATTAATGGCTGGAACGACATGCGTACTACATTTAGGGAAAAAAATTAGCAGATTAACATGATACTATAGTGCAGTAACCATCTAAGAAACATATTACAACTCATTCACTAAGGGACCATCTTTATCATTTGAAATTTTGAACACCTACAATTCTTTCGTTTTCAATACATTGACCTCACTTTCATTATATTACGCTAATGTTCTTTCTAAAAAAGCACTTACACAGAGGGCTCTTTTACCTTGAAATTCAAAAAAATAATAATCTGGTATTGCTCCTTCATCAACAAAAATAGTAACATCTGCTAAAGCAACGAACAACAACCAAATCACAAAGCAACACAAATGATCATTTCGTCGAACAGCTGATGTGCGTCAACATCGGTGACCAAAACGGAAACAAAATAAGTTAAAAAACAGATTCAAGATAGAAGCAGCAACAGGCAACAACATGCAAACCCAATAGAAGCAAGAAAACAGAAAAAAAACGAATACAAGCATTACGTAACGCAACCGAACAGAAAAAAGATGATTAAAAAAACAAAACTGCGTCCAGAAATCGAACAACTACTATTGACAAACATGAAGGCGGAGAAAACGATTCTCACACATGCAGTTGAATCGATCAAAAAATAATATTGCAGAAGAAGAATCAAAGAAGAAGATGTTTCGTTTGCCAGAGAGAGAAGAGAACACAATGTGTGAGCTGCCAGAGAAGTGAGAAAAAACACATCAAATAACTCTTTAACACAAGATAAACACGTGTCTCGGGACTGGTTATAACGAAGCACGTGTCCCTCAATGAAGGAGTAAAAGGGTAAATATAAAAGAGAAGGGAAAGACATATAATGCGTAAATCTTAAAGGATCGAACTTGTCATTACTAAAGTTTTACCGACATTACTCTTTAAGTTATATATATAATGTTTAGACAGTTACTATGCTTTTTGAACGGCTAGTCTCTGATCATCGATCCACGAACACGAACGGACGGGAACCTCACCGGAGTGAGTAAACCCTCCCTTGAGAATTGGAAGGGAAAACCCTCCTTCATCTCCTCGAATGTCCTTAGCAAATATATTGCAGCCAAAAATAATCGAACCCCCACCACAAAAGTGTGGGTGAGCTGCCTTACCAACTGCACTACATTGAAGAACACCCCCTCTCGTAAATTCATGTTATCTTGACGCGGGTTCCACACTCGCTAGGGCCGGTTCGAGGGACATCCCGATGAAGGGATGGATCAAAGATTTAGTCACAGGTTCGAACCTAATAGGGGGCTAGAGTTTACGGATTCCATCCAGTTCCGCGCATCTAGGGGTTACGGTCGAGTAGTCGACCTTGTACATGTTGGTAATTTTGAGTAATTACCATATTTTAGTGATATTGGATTAACTTGTTGACCAAGTTAATTTTATTATTAATTGACGAGTTAGGAGATGCGGGAGTGCATGCTCGATTGATTATGATAAAATTAAGTATTATTAACGTTTATAAATATCTAACTATACTAATAAACTATACTAATAAAGTAGAGTCACCCGCTTGCATCATTTTGCTTATTTGTCACCCTCTCAGCTATGCCACATCACCCCTGTTTACTTCATAAACCTTCATTTATTAAATACATTAAATCATATATTAAATACATTAATAAAAATAAAAAAGATGATGATAATGCAGGTCTTGAGACCAAGGACGGTGGATTCAAATTTCAAAACCCCCTTCACCTTTTTCTTGGTTTCAAAAGTCTCTGGTCACCCTCCACCACCAGCCTCTCCCCCACCGCTTCCGGCACCAAGACCACCGGACCTTCATATCACCTTTATAGCTCAATCCAGTCCTATGCAACTCAACCCATTTCTGCAGATTGACGAGGTTTTGATTTGATTAGGATTATGTTGTTTAGACTTTTCTTTGTTTTAACCTAGGATTATGTTACTTGTGACTATAATTTGACAAACACTGGCTGATTCACAGGCATCGGTGGGTACGAAGCTTGATTTTTATGCACCTGTCTTAAAAGAGCTTCACAGGTATCGATTAGGTTAAATCTTGAATTGGGTATGCCTTTATTCTTCTACAAAATTGATAAAGAAAATCGAGCAAGTTACATGACAGTGGGGCAGCACCAGAGCAAGCATGGAAAAGAAACCCACCGAACAACCATGCTGGTATGTTGTTAATTCGTCAACGGTGCCTAGCTTGGGTGGTTAAGGCTTGGGGCTCTCCTATGGGAGGTCTCAGGTTCGAAACTCACTCAGGGCGGCCGGGGACATTCGAGGAGATGAAGCAGGATTTTCCTGCCAATTCTCAAGGGAGGGTTTACTCACTTCGGTGGGGTTCCCGCCCGTTCGTGTTCGTGGATCAATGTCCTGCCAGAGGTAAAATAAGCCCAGTCGGTTGAGACACACAAGGGGTGTGTCAAGGTTTCCGTCCCGAAGGGGAATTGATCAGACTAGCCGTTCAAAAGAAAATGTTGTTAATTCATGATTGTATGCTATTTGGGTGAGAATTATTTGAATTTAATGGTTTAATTTCAATTTGTTGGGATTTTTAATAATCTTCAGTATTGAAACTTTGTATGATTTATTTGAAATTCCCAGTTGATGTTGTCTTTATTTCTGTTGAACAAGAAAGCAAAGGTTTTTAGGGTTCATATAATTTAATACCCGGTTTCGGTTTTAATCGGGTATTTCGGTTACGATTTCGCACGCACGTTCTAAAATCATGTAAACTATATACTATATACAAAAATAGCTACGTACTTTGACTTGTGTCGCGTTTATATTGTTATGTTTCTTTTTTATTCGTTTAGACAATTAGACTATTATTTTGTATTTGATTTGTAAACTTGTTTTATTTTCAAAGAACAATGTTTTAGTCTTTTGATGCACAAAATGTTTGGTTGTTAGAAATTAAAAGATGTTTAAATAGTCTTTGGTCAAAGATTCTAATTTGGTTTTTTCCGATTGAAAACCAAAACCGAATCCTAATTTGGTTTTTGGTTCGGGTTGAACATGATAGAATTTGGTTCGGTTCGGTTTTCGGTTCCATCTGAAAAGTTGCCAAACCGAAGACACCGATTAACCCGCAAACCAAGCCATTAAACATCCCTACTAGAACTGGAAATGTAGTACCAACAATCACAATATATAATACCACAATAGATGTCATCTCATTTACTCCCTACTACACCTCAAAAAGAGGTCAGTTCATATCAAGTTCATATCAAATAGACGTCATGTACCAAAATGTATTTTTTTACCGCCAAAAAAAACGAATTACTGTCGCCAAAAAAGACGAACCGCTCCCACTACCATAGCAGATAGTGAGACCAGGCCCGCTATCGAATACTTCATCATGTCAAGCTTTGCCTTTTCCCATTCGGCTTTAATTTCTTGTCTGTGCCCATTTAGATGGGCATTCATCGCTTCAAGTTGAAATTGCATAGACTGATTAACCACACCCATAGAATCTTCTTGTGCATCAAGAAGAGCATTCATCTTTTCCAGCTTGTGCTCCATGATGTTTTTTTGCTCATTAAGCTTGCCTTTCAACCCATGAACATCCTGTTGACATATATTATATAAATCATGTCAAATATATACAAATCAAAACAACGTATTTTTAAAACTTAATTATACTGTCTATTTAATTCTTACTGATTTGAACAGTAAATTAAGGTTAGTCTGGTAATTTTTCTATAGGGTTATTTTGTAATTTGTCATTGGTTGGGTATATAACGTGATCCTCTTTTCAATCCTTTCATTTGTGCTCTACTTTTTTGATGTTCTTTCTCATCGACGCCACCGGTAGTCCGGCTATCAGCGCCGGTCCGGCTATCGGTGTTATGCTTTTGTTTGCATTCCTATTTGGATACATGGTTGCTAGGGACTTGTTATAAAATCCGATCCCTTTTGATACCCTTCATTTGTGCTTTGCTTTCTTGCTCTTTTTTCTCACAGACGTCGTCGCCGATCCGGCTATCGGCATTGTGCGTTTTGTTTGCTTTCATCGCTGGATATAAGGTTGGTTTTGCCTTTGTTTTTGGTGTTGTCGGTGGTAAGTCGTCATCGACGCCAGCTTGGGTTTCGTACGGATCTTGGCGGTGATGGTGACGTTATGTCACCGGAGTCGATTATGGTAGTGGGGTTGCTGGCTTGGGTGTCTACGGATCTAGACAGTAACGTTTTGTTGCCTGAGTCGATCCATCGTTTCGAAAACATTCATGGGTCACTTTATGTTTTGTCGCTGGAATCATAGCGATTGGGTATGTAAACCCTAACTAACGTTGATAGAAAGTAAATATGTCATCGTTTTGGTATTTTTCGGTTGTGATGATTTTGTTCCTTACGGATCTGAGCTGTTTTAATTTGTATCGTCATGGTTATGGTGATGTTTTGTCACCGACATTGACTTGTCGCTGATGCCTTCTGCTGCATGCATATGGTGGTCATCTATATGTTGACGATGATGGTGTTCTTTTGTCAATAAAGTCATACTAATTGGATTTGTAAACACTATCTAAAATTTATAGAAAGGCATGCTTTCTGCTGCATGCGTGCGTTGTCTGATTTCATTGTGTGCACATTACAAGGTTGTTGTTCAAATCCAATCTAAAATTAGTTATGATGATCTTGTCCTATACGGATCTGAGCTATTTTGGGTGGTTAGTTGCTGTTGTGTGCTTATTTGCTTTGACGATGTTGGCATGTGTAAAGGTTGGATCTAACCTATTTTGGGTGCTTGGTTGTTGTGGTGTTTTAATTTGCTTTGATGTTGGCGTTGGTCACTAAAGACAATCATGTTTCATGACATGTTTTTATTTTGGGCCGTCAGTTTGGGTTCTGGTTACAAGTTAATAATAATCAAGGCAATGATGGTATTACGTTTCGTGCATGACGACCCAAGGTAGTTTGAATAAATCAATCAGGTTGTAGCCGTAGTAGCTAAGCCTAATTATATTATACTATCTATTTAATTCTTATTGATTTGAAGAGTAAGTTAAGGTTAATATGGTAATTTATCTATGGCAATTTTGTAATTTGTCATGGGCTAGGTATAAAAACCGGTCCTCTTTTCAATCCTTTCACATGTAGATTTATTTCTTATTGTATTGGATAGTAAATTGAGGTTAGTATGGTAATTTGTTTTCAAGACAAATTTTTTATTTTATCATATACGTTGCCTTGGGGATGGCTATAATGGCCCACCCCTTTTGTGGCCCTTCATTTGTTGGTTCCCTTTTTATTTCTTTTAGGCAATGATGCTATTACGTTTCGTACATGGTAACCTAATGTGGTTAGAATAAGACAATCGGCTCGCAGTCGTCGTGACTGAGCCTAATGTAAAAAAATTACCGTATAGTTATCTATATTTACAAAAGAGAGTTGCTTTAAATTTAAGTTATATGAACAAAGCTCATTTATGATTGCAAGTCGGCTCGAGCTCGATAAATAAAACGCGAGTTCGGACTCGATTGCTAAACAACCTTATTTTCAAGCTCGGGCCCAAGCTTGATTAGGCTCTGCTCCTTCGAGCTTTTTATCAAGCCAAGTCTGAGTAGCTCGCGAATAGATTGGCTCGTTTATACCTCTAGTTATACAACACAAAAATATAATGAACGACCAAAAACCTTTTATAAAAAGACAGAAAAAAACTAAGACTAAAACATATACGTAAATCTAAATGTAAGACCAGAATTGCTAACTAGGGATGAGATTTTTTTACCGAGTACCCGTACTGCATATTTTCGGTACGGATACCGGTACCCACTTTTTGCGTTTTTCGGTACCGGTATTTTCGGTACGAGTAGCACCGGTACCTGTACCCGTTTTTTGCTAGAAGTACCCGTACCGAGTATTTTGGTACGGGCAGTGGCGGAGCCACAAAAATTTTCATGGGGGCGAAAATTTTAGGGGTTCACTTGGCTATAACTAGGGATGAGCAAATGGTACCCAGTACCCGTACCGATACCCGTACCGTACCCGTACCCGTACCTGTACCGGTACCGAAAACATGAATAAGGTACGGGTACCGGTACTTGATTT
>JAOXOA010342664.1:0-13095 GCA_028566315.1 Rudbeckia hirta
GTTCTAGTGGTGGTGGGTGACGTGGCCACACCCCATTGGGTTAGCTACTTTAACCAAATCCCACCACTCCCTCCACCTTTATAACAATGAGTCTAGAAGACGATGATCGAGTAATAATGAAGATTTTATGATGAAGATGAACTATTCAGATATGATATTCAAATATAAGAGAGAGAAACTTAAATTTACCGATGAAGATGCTTTAATGATGATAAACAATACCGAAATACCGATATCGGATGATGATGAAGACGACGACGAAGATGATGCTATAGATGAGACAATATCTTCATTCAAATTTCGAAAATTATGCATCAATAGTAATAAACTTTTCATATCAGACTTTTTAGTGAACTCAGATCTTTGAAATTTGAGCTACACATAATGACATTTAAAAAAAAGCTTTTTTTAATTTTTTAAATTTATCTTCTTTAAATTGTTAAAGAACTATTCAAAAATTACCGTAAATATTGATAAAAAAATATTCAAAAACAAGTAGCAACAGTTTTGACCGGTAGATCCAATTTTATATAAGGTTCGTGAATATCGAACTCGAACCTGATCGAATCAGATTCAGATCTTAACAAAAGCGAATGAAATCAAAGAATAACCGGAGAACAAATCGCTAAATCAACGCGATACCGAGCCGTGGCTCTGATACAACTTGTTGGATCGATATAAGAATACGAAGATATCACGTGTATGATTGGATCGAGTGCAAATTCCTCGATCTCGGTGATCTAGCAAGCAAGGACACCGAAGAACATGATCAAGTAATTTAACCGGATCTATGGATATGACAATAGAAGATTACATCCAAGTTGTTTGACAATCAAAGCTCTTTAACAACTTTCTATCTCTAACTTTCTCTCTCTAGAAATTTCGAATGAACATGTAAGTATCCTACCAACTCTCACAAAGGCCAACCCTATACAATACTAAGATCAAGCCTTATATAGGCACACAACAACTACGACATAGCTAAGTGAGGCAAAGGTGTTGCACCATAGATGTTAACTAAGGTACAGGTGTTGTACCTGATGAACGGTCATTATTTCCGTTGTATATGAGTCAGTTTTATATAAGTTTAGCGTCTAAATGAGTCTAAATAATATTAGTTGTGCATTAATTTTGTATATCGTCTTTTTAGAGTTGTGGCTTAAAATAGTGCATAAAACGAGCCAAAATTGGTCGTCACTAAACTTGAGCCGACTCTACTTAATTTGTTCAGATTTTATATTTTGTAGGTTCAAGTATATGTGGGCTCAAACGGAAGGGTATGATGGCTCAAAGGAAAAAAATAAGTGAAGCTGCTACGGGTCACATTGGTAAAAAAAAAATATTCTTAGCGACACAACAAGATAAATGACTGTTTAAGACAAGTGGTCAGGATCCAAACGACATGATTATTAAGAATATATTAATTAAGTTTATTTATTAAACCTAATTAGTATATGATCTTGGTCAATAGCTAATACTTTGGTCAACGTCCATTTATAATCTTGAATGGCAAAAGCATGGAATTAATTTACAAGTGAGTTACTAAACAACAATTTAGAGATCTTGAGAAAATGCACAGTGGTAGAAAGCCATGAATGGGCTATGGAGCGGCAATAAAGGGCTTAGCCCATAATCAATTGTTTGAACGGAAATGCAATGGGCCCAAACCTATTTTTGATGCAAAGATATGAAGGCAACATAAGATATATAAAGGGTGATAGGATTCAAGATAGATAACCTAGGCTTTACCCTAGCGGCACCTCGCTTGGCCAACCAAGTCGACGGCGACGGTTGTGATCCGGCCAACCGGAGCTCACGCGAACAAACCGTTCGAAGAAGAAGAAAACAATTTTTTTAAAACTTAACCAACTTCATTCCAATCAATCTCAAGGTTTTTAAAGAACTTACAAAATAAAGATAAACCAAACAATTCAAACAAGTTCAAAATTCAAACAATTAAAAAAAAGAACAAAGATAATAAACTAAATTAAAATTGAGACTTTGATTGGAACGTAAACTCTTCGGGCCGAGCCTAGCCACTTTCCGATCGAACTTGGGCCGAGTCCGCATCATCCTCCCCCGCTAAAATTTGACTCGTCCCCGAGTCACCATGATCATCATCTTCCGGCGTATACGGCGACAGGTCCGCGACATTAAAGGTAGCAGACACGTTGTAATGGCCCGGCAAATCTAGCTTGTATGCGTTATCATTAACTCGTTGAATCACACGAAAAGGACCATCCGCCCTTGGTTTAAGCTTTCCAAAACGACCCTGCGGAAACCTCTCCGGCCGAAGGTATACCCACACCAAATCCCCGACATCAAAAATAACGCGTTTCCGATGCTTGTTTGCGGCAGCTTGGTACTTTAAATTATGCTCCACAATCTTTTCACGAACCTTTGAATGCAACTGTTTTATAAATTCCGCGCGTTCATCACCTTCAGCACTAATCGGAGAACCATCTTGATGGGCCGTTAAGTCCAACGGCGTGAAAGGATTGCGGCCGTAAACCACAAAGAAGGGACTCGCACCTGTGGAAGAGTGCGACGAGCGGTTATACGCGAATTCAGCTTGCGGTAGTATCAAATCCCATTGCTTCGGGTTGTCCCCTACCAGCGATCGAAGTAAGTTGCCGAGGCTCCTGTTTGTGACCTCGGTTTGGCCGTCGGTTTGCGGGTGATGAGAAGTGCTGAACTGCAATTTTGCCCCCAACCGTTTCCACAAAGTCCTCCAAAAGTGACTAACAAACTTGACATCGCGGTCGGAAGTAATTGTCTTTGGAACCCCATGTAGACGAACCACTTCAGCAAAATACAAACGGGCCACTTGCGAGGCATCGAACGTCTTTGAACAAGGAATGAAATGAGCCATCTTTGAAAACCTGTCAACCACAACTAAAATAGAATCTTTTTTTCGTTGGGTTAGTGGTAAACCAAGCACAAAGTCAAGAGAAACATCCTCCCACGGAGCATTAGGAGTTGGTAAGGGCGTGTACAACCCTTGGTTCGAATGATGAGTTTTGGCGAGATGGCAAATCCGACAGCGAGCAACAACTTTAGCGACATCCTTCAACAATTTCGGCCAATAAAAACGTTCTTGAACGGCTATAGCCGTTTTGTTTCGACCAAAGTGACCGGACAAAGCTCCCTTATGACACTCGAGGATCACGGCTTCGCGTATGGAAGAAACTGGAAGGCACAACCTGCCCGCCTTAAAGAGCCGGCCGTTTCGTACGAAGAAGTCCCGATAAGGCTTTTCTGAAGCCGCAACCCATATGGAACCGAAATCCGGATCATCCGGATACAAATGCTCGAACGCGGGAAGGGTAGGCGCTCCCGCAACAGTGGTAAACAACGCGGTTGGTCGGCGACTAAGGGCGTCCGCAACCGAGTTGGAAGAGCCCGGTTTGTGACGAATAACAAAGGAGAAATCTTGTAACACTTCAACCCACTTGGCGTGACGCGGGTTCAAATTTGCTTGCCCCTGAATATACTTCAAAGCTTGGTGGTCCGAGTACAAAATGAAATCGTTTGGCAACAAATAATGGCGCCAATATTCAAGCGAACGAACAATGGCATAAAATTCCTTGTCATAAGTGCTATACCGACGACGTGTTTCATTAAATTTTTCACTAAAAAACGCAATCGGTCTAGACCCTTGACTTAGAACGGCGCCAATACCCAACCCGGACGCATCACATTCAACTTGGAAAACTTGTTCAAAGCTCGGTAAGGCTAAAACCGGAGCATGTGTAACTGCATGTTTCAACTTTTCAAACGACTTTTGAGCGTCATCGGTCCAAACAAACTTCGACTTCTTTAAACATTCGGTAATTGGGGCCACAATTGTACTAAAATCTTTAACGAAGCGGCGATAAAAAGATGCTAAGCCGTGAAAACTTCGTACCTCATTAAACGATGACGGGGTGGGCCAAGTTGTAATGGACTCGGTTTTGGCCGGGTCCATACGAATTCCGTGTTTGGACACTAAATACCCCAAAAATTTGACTTCTTCAGAAAAAAATTGGCACTTCTTCATGTTAGCAAAAAGTTTTTGGTCGCGTAAAACGTTGAAAACGTCCCGTAAATGTGCCAAATGTTGATCAGTAGAGCGACTAAAAACCAGGATATCATCAAAGTAGACAACGACAAACTTACCCATAAATGGCTTGAAGATGTGGTTCATGAGACGCATGAACGTGCTAGGGGCGTTAGATAAACCGAAAGGCATGACAAGCCATTCGTACAAGCCATCCCGTGTCTTGAAAGCCGTCTTCCATTCATCACCCGGCCGCATCCGGATTTGATGATAACCGCTACGCAAATCAAGTTTCGAGAAAACCGTCGAGCCAAACAAATGATCAAGCAAATCGTCAAACCTCGGTATCGGGAAACGGTATTTGATAGTGATTTTGTTAACCGCACGACTATCCACACACATGCGAAACGCCCCACCCGGTTTTGGAACAAGTAAAGCCGGAACCGCACAAGGACTCATACTCTCACGAATCAAACCCTTGTCTAAAAGCTCTTTGACTTGTCGGTGAAGCTCCTCGAATTCTTTGGGGTTCATGCGATACGCCGGTTTATTAGGAATGGTAGAACCCGGAAAGAAATCGATGCAGTGCTGTATATCACGAATCATCGGCAACCCATGTGGAATATCGTCCGGGAACACGTCGGAGAACTCGGCAAGTAAGGGAGCCACAGCCGCGGGTGGCACATTGGTGGCCGGGTTAGCCTCGGTCACAACAAGGGCAAAAACAATCGAGGACGGCACAAGACGAGTCAGGCCCACGAACTCGGACTTGGAAGCGATAGGAGGCGGCGGTTCATCTTTCGGGTTTAAAGGTGCAAGCGTAATATGGAGGCCGTCTTTTTTAAACGTGTACGTGTTCCGGAACCCATCATGTTTGACCCGGCGGTCATATAACCAAGGTCGTCCCAACAAAATATGACACGCATCCATTGGAATTACTTCACACCACAACTCATCCGCATACTTGTTACCGATAGTAAATGAAACCAAACACTTTTTCGTTACCTTGACGACACTACCCTTGCGAAGCCACGACAATTGGTACGGATCCGGGTGATCGTGTGTAGGAAGGTTAAGCTTTTCCACCATCGTAGTGGACACCATGTTGTCACAACTTCCCCCATCGACTATCAATGAACACACTTTACCTTTTGACGTGCATTGGGTTTTGAAGATGTTGTGGCGAAGCCAAGTTGTATCATCCGGGTCGGCAATGGTGGAGTGTAGTAAGCGACGGGTGACAAGTAACTCCCCACGATCCGGAAGAAGTACCTCCGGTTTAGGTTCATCAGAGTCGGAAACGGGGTCGGTATCATCGAGAAGAGCCAAGACCTGTTTGTTAGGGCAATCACGTTTCAAGTGGCCAAACCCTTGACACTTGTAACATCGCAAGGCGGCTGAACCCGTGGCTGGAACAACCCCGGAAGAGGCAGCGGGCTGATCGGCTTTGACCGTGGGCTTGGTGCTGGAGGAAACGGCCTGGGCCGTTTGTTGGGCCGCGGCTGTGGGCCTCGGTGCAACTGGGAAACGGGTTTGCGACTTAGACTTTGCGGCCAACTGCTTTTCAACCCTTAATGCGAGGCGACACACGTCATCAAAGGTGAAGTATTGTTGTAAATAAACGACGTCAGAAATTTCGGGGCGTAGACAACCCAAAAATCGTGCAATCAGCTGTTCTTCATCCTCTTCTATAGCACACCGCAACCGCATACGCTCAAATTCGCTAATAAATTCAGAAACAGAAAAGGAACCCTGGCGTAGGTTGTGATAATCGAGATAAGTGTCCTGTTTATGGGTCACCGGCAAGAATTTTTTTGTCAATAAGCTACGCAGTTTCTCCCAAGTACGCACCTTTCGTTTTCCTTCGCGCCGTCGTTTAACTAACACGTGCTCCCACCACAAGGACGCGTGTTTACGGAATTTAAGTACCACAAGCTTTACCTTTAACTCATCCGGGACTTCCCGAACATCGAAGACACGTTCCACGGTTTGTAGCCATTCGAGAAAATCATCCGGGTGCACTTTTCCTTCGAACTCGGGAATTTCCAGTCGAAACCCGAGAGCACGTAACGGGTCCGGCTGTTGAACTGGAGCCGGAGGGGCCGGCGGAGTACGGTGACGACGTCGTGGGGAACGACGATTATAGCGATCGGCAAACACGTTGTGATCGTAATCTTCCAACTCTGAATCAGTCACGGTGGTGTCCTCTTGACCACCAAGTCGTTCAAAATTTCGCAATTCCAACTCTTGAATCCGTTGCCTCAATTGATCGATCTCAGCATCACGCGGATCCGGCGGAGCATCGTTGCCGGGAGGGCGACGATTAGGTGGTGGTCGGAAAACGGGACCTTGGCCTGACATGCTGAGAATACCCGGTCTCTGGATACCACTTGATAGGATTCAAGATAGATTACCTAGGCTTACCCTAGCGGCACCTCGCTTGGCCAACCAAGTCGACGGCGACGGTTGTGATCCGGCCAACCGGAGCTCACGCGAACAAACCGTTCGAAGAAGAAGAAAACAATTTTTTTAAAACTTAACCAACTTCATTCCAATCAATCTCAAGGTTTTTAAAGAACTTACAAAATAAAGATAAACCAAACAATTCAAACAAGTTCAAAATTCAAACAATTAAAAAAAAGAACAAAGATAATAAACTAAATTAAAATTGAGACTTTGATTGGAACGTAAACTCTTCGGGCCGAGCCTAGCCACTTTCCGATCGAACTTGGGCCGAGTCCGCATCATCCTCCCCCGCTAAAATTTGACTCGTCCCCGAGTCACCATGATCATCATCTTCCGGCGTATACGGCGACAGGTCCGCGACATTAAAGGTAGCAGACACGTTGTAATGGCCCGGCAAATCTAGCTTGTATGCGTTATCATTAACTCGTTGAATCACACGAAAAGGACCATCCGCCCTTGGTTTAAGCTTTCCAAAACGACCCTGCGGAAACCTCTCCGGCCGAAGGTATACCCACACCAAATCCCCGACATCAAAAATAACGCGTTTCCGATGCTTGTTTGCGGCAGCTTGGTACTTTAAATTATGCTCCACAATCTTTTCACGAACCTTTGAATGCAACTGTTTTATAAATTCCGCGCGTTCATCACCTTCAGCACTAATCGGAGAACCATCTTGATGGGCCGTTAAGTCCAACGGCGTGAAAGGATTGCGGCCGTAAACCACAAAGAAGGGACTCGCACCTGTGGAAGAGTGCGACGAGCGGTTATACGCGAATTCAGCTTGCGGTAGTATCAAATCCCATTGCTTCGGGTTGTCCCCTACCAGCGATCGAAGTAAGTTGCCGAGGCTCCTGTTTGTGACCTCGGTTTGGCCGTCGGTTTGCGGGTGATGAGAAGTGCTGAACTGCAATTTTGCCCCCAACCGTTTCCACAAAGTCCTCCAAAAGTGACTAACAAACTTGACATCGCGGTCGGAAGTAATTGTCTTTGGAACCCCATGTAGACGAACCACTTCAGCAAAATACAAACGGGCCACTTGCGAGGCATCGAACGTCTTTGAACAAGGAATGAAATGAGCCATCTTTGAAAACCTGTCAACCACAACTAAAATAGAATCTTTTTTTCGTTGGGTTAGTGGTAAACCAAGCACAAAGTCAAGAGAAACATCCTCCCACGGAGCATTAGGAGTTGGTAAGGGCGTGTACAACCCTTGGTTCGAATGATGAGTTTTGGCGAGATGGCAAATCCGACAGCGAGCAACAACTTTAGCGACATCCTTCAACAATTTCGGCCAATAAAAACGTTCTTGAACGGCTATAGCCGTTTTGTTTCGACCAAAGTGACCGGACAAAGCTCCCTTATGACACTCGAGGATCACGGCTTCGCGTATGGAAGAAACTGGAAGGCACAACCTGCCCGCCTTAAAGAGCCGGCCGTTTCGTACGAAGAAGTCCCGATAAGGCTTTTCTGAAGCCGCAACCCATATGGAACCGAAATCCGGATCATCCGGATACAAATGCTCGAACGCGGGAAGGGTAGGCGCTCCCGCAACAGTGGTAAACAACGCGGTTGGTCGGCGACTAAGGGCGTCCGCAACCGAGTTGGAAGAGCCCGGTTTGTGACGAATAACAAAGGAGAAATCTTGTAACACTTCAACCCACTTGGCGTGACGCGGGTTCAAATTTGCTTGCCCCTGAATATACTTCAAAGCTTGGTGGTCCGAGTACAAAATGAAATCGTTTGGCAACAAATAATGGCGCCAATATTCAAGCGAACGAACAATGGCATAAAATTCCTTGTCATAAGTGCTATACCGACGACGTGTTTCATTAAATTTTTCACTAAAAAACGCAATCGGTCTAGACCCTTGACTTAGAACGGCGCCAATACCCAACCCGGACGCATCACATTCAACTTGGAAAACTTGTTCAAAGCTCGGTAAGGCTAAAACCGGAGCATGTGTAACTGCATGTTTCAACTTTTCAAACGACTTTTGAGCGTCATCGGTCCAAACAAACTTCGACTTCTTTAAACATTCGGTAATTGGGGCCACAATTGTACTAAAATCTTTAACGAAGCGGCGATAAAAAGATGCTAAGCCGTGAAAACTTCGTACCTCATTAAACGATGACGGGGTGGGCCAAGTTGTAATGGACTCGGTTTTGGCCGGGTCCATACGAATTCCGTGTTTGGACACTAAATACCCCAAAAATTTGACTTCTTCAGAAAAAAATTGGCACTTCTTCATGTTAGCAAAAAGTTTTTGGTCGCGTAAAACGTTGAAAACGTCCCGTAAATGTGCCAAATGTTGATCAGTAGAGCGACTAAAAACCAGGATATCATCAAAGTAGACAACGACAAACTTACCCATAAATGGCTTGAAGATGTGGTTCATGAGACGCATGAACGTGCTAGGGGCGTTAGATAAACCGAAAGGCATGACAAGCCATTCGTACAAGCCATCCCGCGTCTTGAAAGCCGTCTTCCATTCATCGCCCGGCCGCATCCTGATTTGATGATAACCACTACGCAAATCCAGTTTCGAGAAAACCGTAGACCCATGCAAATGGTCTAGCAAATCGTCAAATCGAGGTATCGGGAAACGGTATTTGATAGTGATTTTGTTAACCGCGCGACTATCCACACACATGCGAAACGCCCCGCCCGGTTTTGGAACAAGTAACGCCGGAACCGCACAAGGGCTCATACTCTCACGGATTAAACCCTTGTCCAAAAGCTCTTTAACCTGTTTGTGAAGCTCTTCGAATTCTTTGGGGTTCATACGATACGCCGGTTTATTTGGAATGGTAGAACCCGGAAAGAAGTCGATACAATGTTGGATATCCCGAATCATCGGTAAACCATGTGGGATATCGTCCGGGAACACATCCGAGAACTCCTCGAGTAATGGAGCCACGGCTTTGGGTGGGTCGTTGATGGCCGGGTTAGCTTCGGTCACCACAAGGCCAAAGATGATCGAGGTGGGTAAAACACGGGTTAGTCCCACGAACTCGGATTTGGAAGCAATGGGGGTGGGGGTTCATCTTTTGGGTTTAGCGGTGCAAGCGTAATATGTAGGCCATCTTTCTTAAACGTGTACGTGTTCCGGAACCCATCATGTTTAACCCGGCGGTCATATAACCACGGTCGCCCCAACAAAATATGACACGCATCCATAGGAATCACTTCACACCACAATTCATCCGCATACTTATTACCGATAGTAAACGAAACCAAACATTTTTTTGTAACTTTGACAACACTACCCTTTCGAAGCCAAGACAACTGGTACGGGTCCGGGTGGTCGTGCGTGGGAAGGTTAAGTTTCTCCACCATTGTGGTGGACACCATGTTCTCGCAACTACCCCCATCGACGATCAATGAACATACTTTACCTTTGGACGTACATTGGGTTTTGAAGATGTTATGTCGAAGCCAAGTCGTATCATCCGGGTCAGCAACGGTGGAGTGAAGTAACCGACGGGTGACGAGTAACTCCCCACGATCTGGAAGTAGCACCTCCGGTTTAGGTTCATCAGTGTCGGAAACGAGGTCGGGATCATCAAGTAGGGCCAAGACTTGTTTGTTAGGACAGTCGCGTTTCAAATGGCCAAACCCTTGGCACTTGTAGCAACGTAACGCAGCAGAACCCGAGGCTCGAACAACACCGGTAGAGGCAGGAGGTGGATCGGGCTTGACAGTGGGCTTAGCAGCCGAGGAAGCGGCCTGCACCGAAGGCTGGGCCGATGCAGTGGGCCTCGCAGAAACCGGATAACGGGCTGTGGTTTTGGACTTCGCTGCCAACTGTTTTTCAACCCGTAAGGCGAGCCGACAAACATCGTCAAAATTGAAATACTGCTGTAGGTAAACGACGTCGGATATCTCGGGCTTTAGGCAACCCAAAAAACGTGCAATCAGTTGTTCGTCGTCCTCCTCCATAGCACAACGTAATCTCATACGCTCGAACTCGCCAATAAATTCCGCAACTGACAAGGAACCTTGGCGTAGGTTGTGATATTCTAAATAAGTGTCCTGTTTATGTGTCACCGGCAAAAACTTTTTTTTCAATAAACTTCGCAGTTTTTCCCAACTACGGACTTTCCGTTTCCCTTCGCGCCGTCGTTTAGCTAACACATGTTCCCACCATAAAGACGCGTGTTTTCGAAATTTAAGAACAACCAGTTTTACCTTCAACTCATCCGGGACTTCACGAACATCAAACACACGCTCGACGGTTTGCAGCCACTCGAGGAAGTCATCCGGCTGAACCCGGCCTTCGAACTCGGGGATTTCCAGACGGAACCCGAGGGCACGGAGAGGATCCTGTTGCTGGATTGGGGCCGGAGGTGCCGGCGGTGTGCGGTGACGACGTCGTGGTGAACGACGATCCTGACGATCCGCAAACACGTTGTGATCGTAGTCTTCAAACTCAGAATCGGTCACTGTGGTTTCATCCTGATCACCGAGACGATCAAAATTACGAACCTCTAACTCTTGAATCCGTTGCCTCAATCGATCGATCTCAGCATCACGCGGATCCGGTGGTGCATCGTTGCCTTGTGGGCGACGATTCGGTGGTGGACGGAAAACGGGACCCTGGCCGGACATGCTGAGAACCCCGGTCTCTGATTACCACTTGATAGGATTCAACACAGATAATCCTAGGCTTTACCCTAGCGGCACCAACGCTTGGCCAACCAAGTCGACGGCGACGGTTTGTGATCCGGCCAACCGGAGCTCACGCGAACAAGACAGTTCGAAGAGAAGAAACAAGTTTCAAAGCTTAACCAATTCTCATTCCAATCAATCCCCAATGTTTTAAAGAACTTACAAGATAAAGATAAACCAAAGAATTCAAACAAATTCAAAATTCAAACAAATAAAAATAACAAAGATAATTGAAAGATAATTAACGAAATAAAACGAGGCTTTGATTGGAACGTAAAAACCTTCGGCCGACCCTAGCCACTTTTCGAACTAACCCGGGCCGAGTCCGCATCATCCTCCCCCTCTAAAATTTGACTCGTCCCCGAGTCATCAATATCCTCATCTTCCGGCGTGTAAGGAGACAGATCCGCAACATTAAAGGTAGCTGACACATTGTAATGGCCCGGCAAATCCAGTTTGTATGCATTGTCATTAACCCGTTGAATAACGCGAAAAGGACCATCCGCTCTCGGCTTTAGCTTCCCAAAACGGCCCTGCGGGAATCTTTCTGGCCGTAGATAAACCCACACAAGATCACCAACCTCAAAAATGACGCGTTTCCGGTGTTTGTTGGCGGTAGTTTGGTACTTCAAATTATTTTCGACAATTTTATCACGAACCTTCGCATGCAATTTCTTTATAAAGTCGGCTCGTTCCTCCCCGTCAGCACTAATCGGGTGACCATCCTCATGCGCCGTTAAGTCCAGTGGAGTGAAGGGATTACGACCATAAACCACAAAGAACGGACTTGTACCTGTGGACGAGTGTGACGACCGATTGTAGGCGAACTCAGCTTGCGGAAGTATCAAATCCCATTGCTTGGGGTTGTCACCGACCAACGAACGAAGTAAGTTTCCGAGGCTTCTGTTTGTAACTTCCGTTTGGCCGTCGGTTTGTGGATGGTGAGAAGTGCTGAACTGTAACTTTGCCCCCAATCGTTTCCACAACGTACGCCAAAAGTGGCTAACAAACTTGACGTCACGATCGGAGGTAATGGTTCTCGGAACTCCATGCAGACGAACCACTTCAGAAAAATACAAACGGGCTACTTGCGATGCATCAAACGTCTTCGAGCAAGGAATGAAATGTGCCATCTTTGAAAACCTGTCAACCACAACTAAAATAGAATCTTTTTTCCGCTGAGTTAGTGGTAAACCGAGAACAAAATCAAGAGAAACATCCTCCCACGGAGCATTAGGAGTCGGCAACGGTGTGTACAATCCTTGATTCGAATGATGAGTCTTTGCGATATGGCAAACCCGGCAACGAGCAACGACTTTAGCCACATCCTTCAACAATTTCGGCCAAAAGAATCGTTCTTGCACTGCTAGGGCGGTCTTGTTTCTGCCAAAATGACCCGACAACGCACCTCGATGACATTCGATGATCACGGCTTCACGCAGGGAAGAGATCGGAAGGCACAGTCTGCCCGCCTTGAACAAACGGCCCTGTCGGACAAAAAAATCACGAAACGGCATTGCCGAAGCCGCGGCCCAGATGGATCGGAAATCCGGATCATCCGGATACAAATGCTCAAACTGTGGAAGTGTAGGCTCGCCCGTAACAGTGATCAATAAGGTGGTCGGTCGTCGGCTGAGCGCGTCGGCTACCGAGTTTGAGGAGCCCGGTTTGTGGCGAATAACAAAAGAGAAATCCTGTAACACTTCAACCCATTTCGCGTGTCGCGGGTTTAAATTTGCTTGCCCCTGAATATACTTCAAAGCTTGGTGGTCCGAGTACAAAATAAAATCGTTTGGTAATAAATAATGGCGCCAATATTCAAGAGAACGAACAATGGCATAAAATTCCTTGTCATAAGTGCTATACCGACGACGTGTTTCGTTAAATTTTTCACTAAAAAACGCGATCGGTCTAGACCCTTG
>JAOXOA010345453.1:0-12995 GCA_028566315.1 Rudbeckia hirta
CATGACGCCTGTTGTTCAACCTCTTTCCTTCTACCATGATAAAAATGTATACTCCAATTTAAAATTCATGTAGTTGCAGCAGCATAGGAGACTTGCAGACACAGAAAAAACAGTAGACAAAGCACAAGGACCAGCATGATTTGGCTTAGGGACAATGTACTATAAAGAAAATAAGACACGGTCAATCCTAAACACCCACCCCCTAAGCCATCCAACCGTATGTCTTCCAGGTATATGTGCAATCCCAGCACACCAAAATTACCTAAGTCACGACCACATCCCAATTGTCATAGCAGGGGTATAACTGGGAATGAATTAATTCGACAGACTAAGAACAAAGATAAGGAGACCAAATAACCAACCAACATCCACAGAAGCAAGACAAGGACTCTACCCAACACCCCCTTATACCATCAACCCAAAACAGCCCCATCCCCACACAGGTGGGTGACTATCAAGTACGTTTTTTTTACATTCCTAAAACCCTAATTTTATAGAAACTTACATCTAAGCAAAAAGTCATTTAAATGTGACATGTTGGGATGTGACTGCAAAGTGCATTCCAGAGCAAGATGAGAGGCCTTCTGACCCATGAGCCGAACAAAATAATAGTACTAGAAGGAAAATAAGATTTAGATATGAGGTCAATAAGAAACACTAAATCAAAGGGAATGAAGCAACTTCAACAATTAAGTAAACAAATAATGTCACATATTCAACATTGATCACTTCAACTTCTTAGAAAACAAGCAAAGAACATATGATTATATTCAAGCATCAACATTGGTGCACCCAGAGTCAAGGGTTTGTCCAGATTCAAAGGTATAAAAATGGGCAGTGCCGATGGTTTGGGTAATCGCTTGAAAACTGATAAATTTTATTGCAAAAACAATTCAAACTTCTTCCTACAACCTGCAAATTTGTAAATATTTTCAACAGAAATACATTACTATAAAATTATGAAAAGCTTTGAGTAGCTCAAAATCAAAAGGGATGGAAAGTGTACAAAGGGCAGAAGTGAAAGCTATCGCCAGAATCGGGCTCTGCATCCCGAAAACCAGAAAACGCAGCTCCAATCTTGGGCTCTGCATCCCCATAATCGGGCATAAGAAAGTGTAAGAGGCTCCCAATGTCAGCAAAAACCACAAAAATCACTTCATGTTCTTCAAAACTGAACAATAAAAATCATACCAGTTTGAGGCGGCAAACGTAGGTCCAGTCTCGGATTCTGCATACCAAAAATTCGAGCATAAGAGAGTGTAAGTGATAGGGAAAAAAAGCCAAAGGGGAAACAATAACAGGAGCTTACCAATTTGAAGAAACAAAGCTCGAATCTCAGAGTCTGCAAGGCCAAATCGAGCGTAAGAGAGGATAAGAGGTAAGCAAAATAAAAGGACGCAAACGGAAACCATAGGAGGAGCTCACTAATTAAGATGGAATTGGGGTTTTGATATGCAGATCGCAATGGATAACGAGAGAGAGAGAGCACAGATGGGCGGTGCATTTAAATTTTGAAAATCTTTGAAATGAAGAAACCTATGTTAGATGATGTATCCTTGTGTATGGACTGATCAGGGATTCCAAGATCGAGGAACAAACACTTCTTATTTAGGAGGATGGTAGGATTGTTGCTGGAAATGGGATATTAGAAAGAAGAAAAGGTAGGGTTTGAGAATTCCTAAGACAGGAACTTCCACATTTGAGCGTCTTAAATCGGATCAATGGTTCATGTTTCTCCAAACTTCATCCAATGGTCCATATGTAAAATCTCTTAATTTTTATTATGCATAAACTACTTGTACCTTATGCTTAAAAACAATATGTATATTAAAGGAGTATTGATATATATGTGTATATATATATGTATATATTTTAAAAAAATTAAAAATGTTAACGAAGACAAACGAACATAAACGAACAAATAGTTCATGAACATAAATGAACGAACGCAACCTTTCTTCATGTTCGTTCGATAAACAAAACGAACAATTTTTTTTTCATGTTCGTTTATTAACTAAACGAACGAACACAAAAGAAATTCCCGCATAACGGTTCATGAACTTTTCGCTGAAATTTAAGTGCGTTTGCAGCCATGTAATAAGTATTTACCTCACTGCTGTTGTGTATAGGCGCCTATGGCGGCGTAACCTATTCAGTAATGAGGGTAGTTAGTGCCTCTTGAGTCATAGTCTCGGGAGTGTCTCCACTCATATTCCTATTCGTTCACAAATACACAATCATTAATCTCACATATTAATATAGTTCACTTTAAGTAACAAACAAAAAGAGTAAGATCACATGACACATGAGATAAACATGGAACTATGATTTTTCAATTAAACCGAAATATCTAATTTGAATCCAATCCAACAATCACAAAAAAAAAATTCCAGATTTTTTGGGGTCTAGTACTGGTAGGAACAACCTTGCTGCCTGGGCAGTAGTCAAAGCAAAAGAAAAGATAGTGGTAGGCATAGCCTACATGTCATCCTCGAAAGTAAGGTCAGACTCAGCTTCGGATTCGGCCTCGGGCTCGGAATCAGACCCCTCATCACCACCAAGATCAATAACCTCATGTTGCTCCACAAGAGCCTCCTCTGGGTCTTCTTCCGGGTCCTCGTCTGAATCCTCATAAGGGTTAGGAGGTGGATCAGCCGCAGCAACCGTAGAAGCATCCAGATGGTCCTCCGCTCCTTGCATCCG
The DNA here is from genome assembly GCA_028566315.1 of Rudbeckia hirta. Classification (NCBI taxonomy): domain Eukaryota; kingdom Viridiplantae; phylum Streptophyta; class Magnoliopsida; order Asterales; family Asteraceae; genus Rudbeckia; species Rudbeckia hirta. The sequence goes on from JAOXOA010345453.1 coordinate 2,704, forward strand.
CTACTCTATGTCCATCACATGGGTGTCTCTTAGCTGCATCCGAGCATCCGTAGCTCTCAACTCAGTCTGTCGGGTCAAAACAGTCGCCCTCAAATAAATTGGATGCTCCACGGGATCAGTAGATGGATTACTTGGCCCGACACCTGGAGATTGGGTACGGGAACATTGACTTCCATTCAGGACTTCAGGTCCCCCAGAAATTTCCACTATCGGCCTCTTGCCATCAGGCTTAGAGGTGGAAGTAGATGATGGATCACTAGATTGAGTCGTCATCTGTATGGAATATAGATAACTCAGTGGAAATGTAATAAGGACATGGAAAGATTATATGATAATAATGAGATCACAATAAGGATTGTGCATGGAATGTGTAATATGCATAAGATGTGTGGACAAGATAATGTGGTGCGTGCTAATGCAAATGAGGTTATAGACTAGACTTTATTTATTTTTAGAAATTCAGTTCACTATAACCAATGGCTCTGATACCACTCTGTAATACCCCCTAATTTACCACTAACGGAATTCCACCGTTAAGGGCGTTACATACCAGGATCCAAGCCATTAGCCACACAAAACCTGTTTATGCATGGACATTTATTACGCCACAACCCATTTAATACATAGCGGGGCCGTTTTCAAAACCATCAATAAGCAAACCAAGGTTAAATTGTATCAAGTTTAGTTAAGAAAAATAAATCCCAAACACACCCAAGTAAAAGTATAGTAGAAACTCCATGCATAACAAAAGTAATAAAAACCAGTTGTTTAAAGTTCATGCAAATGCCAGACTCCTAGTGTACTCCATGATGTCAACCTGAGAAAGACATAAAATACAAAGTGTCAACACAATGGTTCAGTGAGTTAAATGAGTTTAAGTAAAATAAGTTGTTGTTGTTCGTTTGTTTGGTCTAATAAGACCCCGTTGCACAGTTGCATCAGTGGCTCACAGGCCCACGTAGTTCGGAGAGTCCCAGACTCTAGTTACAATGTGTATTGAATGAACTCGCGCCGTAGTTAGCTAGACTACTACATGATATAGAGATACAATATTGGATCGGCGCATTAACTCTAGTCTATCCCTTAAAAGGGCATAGTTGCCTTATGGTTTGGGCAATGTCATACCAAACATGCCACGTTTCGCAGTGAGAGAAAGTCTTGCAGACTGTGGCCTTCCCTAACCATCGATTGGGGCTTTTCAGACCTGATAGCGCTACCCAAAACAATCCCGATGTTTCAATCACATAGGAACAATCTATCCAATCATGCATAAGGACTTGTTGGTATTACAGTTGTGTACTCTATAAACATGCCAAATGGTTCATCAATCCGGTGGCTCACGGGCCCATGTCACAAGCAGGTTCACTAACCCATTAGAAAATGCAGGCACACTGGCCCATTTAGTTGTTATGTTTATCAAAACCATTCACATGTTTGTCTTTCTCCCCCAAAAATAGTTTAAACAGTTACTAAAGTGGGGCAGAGAACTCAACTGTATAGCTAGCAACTTAAATTCCCCAATTAGATTGCACACCTTTACCCTATTTCATGTAAGGTGCGTATAAGTACGACAGTTGTTACCTGAGATCCCCAACACCAACACTAGGGTCTAAGGTTGTGTAAGTTGTGCTAACTGAACTAACAGAATAAGTTAACCGCGTTAACCTGAAAGTGCGAGTTGTCACATCATCCCACTGTTAAAAGATTTTTTTGTCCAGAAAATTAAAAGAAGTAGGGAGGACAACTGGACACAAAGCAATCATGTTTGAGTTTCCAGGTGAGTGGGATCGGTCTGCTCAGGAACCGAGGTAGTAGAATTAGACTGACGTTGTTTTTGTTTGCCCCGTCTTTGTCTCTACACAGACAAAGAATAGAAAGATGAGTATACGGAACAAGAGTAGAATGAATGTAGGGTATGTGCGATTTTGCAAATCATCACATCATCCCCCTGTTAAAAGAAATTTCGTCTAGAAATTTAAAAGCGTACCTTTTCATATTCCGGAAGTTCAGGAAAAAGATGTGGATACTTCGTCTTGAAGACATCCTTACGTTCCCAAGTAAAATGCTCACTATGCTTCGAGTTCCAACGAACTTTCACAATAGGAGTTTTGCTCAGTCTCGTCTCCTTGGACGCATAATCAACAATTTCAACAGGTTCTTCGACGAATCGAAGTTTATCGTTCAATGTAAGCTCCTTGAAAGGAAGAATAAGAGTTTCGTCAGATAAGCACTTCTTCAACTGAGAGATATGGAACACATCATGTATCCTACTCATTTTGTTCGGCAGCTTCAACCGATAAGCAACATATCCCACATGCTCGGTTATTTCAAAAGGACCAACATAACGTGGATTTAGCTTTCCACGCTTTCCAAAGCGAACGGTACCCTTCCAGGGCGCAACTTTTAACAACACTTTATCACCCACCGCAAATTCCAGCGGTTTTCTTCGTTTGTCAGCATGACTCGTTTGTCTATCATGTGCGGCAGCCATCCGTTCTCGAATCTGTGCAATCCGTTCAGTAGTTTCCAGAACCATCTCTAGCCCAGTAACTTGACTATCTCCCACTTTCGCCCAGCAAATGGGGGAACGGCATTTTCGACCATACAGCGCTTCGAACGGTGCGCACTGAATAGACGTATGATAGTTATTATTGTAAGAAAATTCAATCAACGGTAGGTACTTGTCCCAACTGCCACCAAAATCGAGAACACAAGCTCGTAGCATATCTTCCAATGTTTGAATCGTTCGCTCAGTCCACCCGTCTGTTTGTGAATGATACGCCGTACTCATGTTCAGTTGTGTACCGAAAGATTTCTGCAATTCTCGCCACAGATGGGATGTAAATCGGCTATCTCTGTTAGAAATAATAGAAGTTGGCGAACCATGAAGAGAAACTATTCTTGCCACGTACAACTGTCCCAACTTCTTAATATCATAATCTTCTCGGATCGGGATAAAGTGAGCATATTTAGTTAGGCGATCCATGAAAACCCAAATGCCCTTGAGTAAGCGGTAGCTTTGTAATGAAGTCCATAGAGATTTGCTCCCACTTCCACTGTGAAATTTCAGGCTGTACTAACAGTCTAGCCGGCTTTTGATGCTCAGCTTTCACCTTGGCACAAGTTAACACTTGCTCACATAACGAGCCACATCCGCCTTCATATTAGGCCACCAATAATGAGCTTTCAAATCGTGATACATATTGTCAGAGCCATGATGTACCGAATACTTGGACTTATGGGCTTCATCCATAACTAGTTCACATAATTTCCCATACAAAGGAATCCAAATTCGCTCCATGAAATATTTAAGCCCATCAGGCTTTTCCTCCAATTCTTTTACCATACCTCGCAGTGATTCAGCTTGTACATTTTCATCCTTTAAAGCCTTAATTTGAGCCAGTTTCACCTGTTCGGGTAAATCGCTTCGTATGGCCAACTATAAAGCGCGTACCCTTTGAGTTTAAGACGTTCCTTTCGGCTCAAAGCGACAGCCACCACGTTCGCTTTGCCAGGATGATACTTGATTGCACACTCGTAGTCATTGAGAAGTTCAACCCAACGACGTTGCCTCATATTCAATTCCTTTTGCTCCAAAATATGTTGAAGGCTCTTATGGTCCGTATAGATAGTACATTTTGTACCATATAAGTAGTGCCTCCAAATCTTTAGAGCAAAAACCACAGCACCCAACTCCAAATCATGGGTGGTATAATTCATCTCATGAGGTTTCAATTGCCTAGAGGCATATGCAATAACCTTATCCCTCTGCATCAAAACACAACCTAATCCTTGTATAGACGCATCACAATAAACTACGAAATCCTCGTTACCCTCGGGTAGTGCTAGGATAGGTGCGCTGCAGAGCTTTTGCTTTAAAAGTTGGAAAGTCGCTTCTTGGTCTTCACCCCAAACATATTGCTTCCCTTTCTGAATCTTCCCACGATGCAAGTGTTGCTGAGTTGTGTACCACCTTCAACCATTGTTCAACATACATCCATACTAGCCTGGCGAGTTGACACCTAAAGAGAATGTGTGTTGTATTCTCTTCCGATGCTAAGCAGTGAGAAAATCTATCATTGGCGATAGATACTCCTCTTTTGATTAATTCTACTTTAGTAGGGATGCGACCAATACGAGTTCTCCAATTGAAAAAATTAACTTTTATTGGTATCCAATTATTCCATATGAAGCCACCATGAAGCTGTATCACCTCTCCATTTTGAATATGTAATTTAAGTAGTTTGGATCGATAAATACCATCATGTGCCATGCTCCATTTCCAAGATGAGGTTGCTTCTGTGAAGTTGTAGCTTTCAATGATCTTGATGCATTCATTCACTTGTTGCTCTAACGAAATCGTCCATGAGGACGATGACCAGCTCCACATGTAATCAAAAATTCTCTCCCCATGTCCTCTACTTGCATCCCCCATGTGCATATGAACTCGATCTTCAACTTTGCATTGTCTGTTTTGCTCCAACCTGTATAAATCTGGAAAAAGAGATGCTAGGGGCCTGTCGCTCGCCCAGCAGTCAGTCCAAAAAAAGACCCCTACCCCATTGCCCGATATGGCCCTGAAAGTGTTTCTAAAGGAAATCTAGTGTTTGAGTAGCGGTTTGTCTAGCCGAGTTATAGTTTTCCAAGAACCGCTTAATTTATTATTTAATGGAAGGAAAAAGCTTGAAGGGTACCTGGAATGCAAAGCCGATAAAACTTGAACCCATAAGGCATCCGACTCGTTTTTGAACCTCCACCACCAATTACCCAGTAGCGAAACATTTGCATCACTTAATTTCCCCACACCTAATCCACCAAACGTTTTGTTGGTGGTTATTCGTTCCCATGCAATCCACTTGATTTTTTTAGATTGCCCCCAAAGAAAGTTGAGCCTCATACTTTCCAATTGTTTAATGACTCCTTTTGGACAAACGAAAATCGAGAAGTAGTACAACAAAAGGCACATAGAATCGACTTAATCAAGGTTAACCTTCCTCCAAAGGATAGTGTTCGTGCTTTCCAACCATTCATTCTTGATTCAAATTTACCAATAATTTTGGACCATGATGACAACCTATTCATATTCTTGCCAATAGGTATTCCCAAGTGATCAAACGAGTTTGATCCTACATAGCAGCCCCATGAGTGAGCTGCATGCATCAGTGCTTCATCTTCCACATTAAAGCCCATTAGCCTAGATTTGGAAAAGTAGATCCACAAACCCGATGATAGATTGAAGCATGTTAAAATTCTTTTGAGGTTTAAGCAACTTTCAGGATTCCAATCGTCCATAAAAATAGCATCATCGTCATATAAAAAATGTGAGAGAGTCGGCCCGTTGTTTGGTAGTTTCACTCCTTTAAAGATGCCAAGCTCCATCGTTTTGTTTATTGCCACAGAAAGCCCTCGTAGACCAATGATAAAGAGGAAGGGGGCGAGTGGGTCTCCTTGCCTAACGCCTCGAAACAATTGAAACTCTTTGGTGGGTGAGCCATTAACCAAAACCGAAGACTTTGACGATTTGAGTCAAGTTTGAATCCAATTTCGCCATTTGATGGGGAAGTTCATTTGGTATAAAATGGAGTCCAAGTATGATCATGAAATTGAGTCAAAAGCTTTATTAAAGTCCATTTTGGCAAAAAAAAGCTTTTTGGTTGGAGTGTTTGAACCAGCTAACAATGTCAATTAGTATCATCGGACCATCAAAAATGTGCCTTTCTTTAACATATGCAGTTTGATTCTCGCTTATTAAAGATGATAGAACTTTTTTGAGTCTTCCATCTAGCACCTTTGCAATTGTTTTGTAAAGACGTCCCACCAAACTGATGGGTCTATAATCTCACAGGTGGGTAGCATCCTTGACTTTTGGAATGAGTGCAATAAAACCACTATTGCACCCGTGACTTATCTCGATCTAGCATTGCGATGAAGTCGTCTTTAATGCTGGCCAATATCTTTGAACAAAATAAAAATTGAACTCATCAGGCCCGAGGGATTTTTCAGTGCCACACTCTTTGATTGCATTGAAAACTTCTAATTCTGAAAAAGGCATAATCAAGATTGCAGCTTGTTCGCTAGTAAGCCTAGGGATAGAAGAAGATCGATACTCAGGTCTGCTAGATATCGGCTCTTGAAACTTTTTTCCAAAAAAATTAAAGAACTGTTCTTTGACTTGTGCTGGATCTGTTATCCAATCGTCACCTTTGAAGACCCCATTTATTCGATTATTAGATGCATGAGAATTCACCGTGCCGTGAAAGAAAGCGGTGTTCCCATCTCCTTCTACCGCCCATGATACCTTCGCCAGTTGTTTCAGATGCCGCTTCTTTTGATTTAGGGCATGAGAGACCTTTCCCTTTAGGTCCAATCTTTTGGATAATTCTGCCTCTGATAAATGGTTGAGCTGAGCCTTTAAGTCCTCTATTTCCTTCTCCCATTACAAAGAATTAGGTGTGAAGAATAGTCAAAAGCTAAAAAAATCTACAGTTTTAAACTAACGACTACTACTTGGTTAATGTTTTAAACCTAACTAGCGGGTTCATACCCGCGCGTTGCCGCGGAGTCGCAACTATATCAGTTTGGTTCATCATGGTTATCCCTATCGAAAGATAAAACCTATCAATTTGTTTCGTTACGATATTGCCATATACTATATATATGCATACTTGAACACAGTCTCATTTTTTTTTAAATCCTTTCTAGTTCTGTGTATGCAGATTAGAGTGAGAAAAACAACAATATTGTACCATCAGTGTGTAATCAAAGTAAACATCATGATAAAGATGATGAAACATATGCTTATACTTTCAGTTGGAGCTGCTTTTAACTTGCAAATACCTGTCATCTTAATTCACAATTATTATTCTAATAAAGATTAAGATTGTCATTTGAGGATATCATCTCATGTGAAATAGCTAATAATGAGACGACATGTGATGTTATTTTCCCATATTCATGTCCTGATACACATGAAAATGTCGTGTTTACTGTACCATCAAGAAACTATACCTAAAACATTAAATGAAAATATTATAATATGTTTATTGAAGTCAAATGATTGGGATATTATATCTATTAACATTTGCCAGGAACTATCTTTTGTATTAACATTTTAGTTCACAAGTACTTGTAGAACTGAATCTTCCTTCTAAGTTCTAACTAAAAGATGAAGGCTCCTTTACTTGTATGCTTAATATTCTCCGCCATGTGTGATAGTTTTTTGCCATCATCCAGTTGTGCAACTACAACCATCAATAATTTCGTCAACGCTAAAAATAAGCTATTAATTTTGTCATAGCCATACTATTATCAGTTAGATTAAAATATAGAATATTAATCTGATTTATTAAAATAAAAATGGTTTTGTAGAAGTTGTTAGCATTTAATAAGAACTGTTTTGTCTTGACACTAACTGATCTTTAATAGAAGCATACAACATATTATCAATGCATTCTATTATTTTAATAGAATAAAAAATATAATTCAATATATTGGTTATTATAAACTGACCAGATTTAGCTTATCTTGAGCCAGAGCTGGAGCCCTGCATCCTGCAATTCAAGTGATTCGATCTCTTACATAATTGTAAATGGATTAACTGTTCTAATAAGCAATCCCAGACACCCTGTTACTTCCGAGAATTTGTGCGAACAGGTCTGCAGAAGAGGGTAAATTGTTAGCCGGGTCAAAAGTTGAGTGTGTTCTCAATGACAAAGCAAATAGTTTATTATGAATAGAGAACCCGACTGCTTCCTCTAATCCATCTGCAATTATCCAAGAATTAAGAAAAAGTGACAAATAAATAGGGATTTGTTGTTAATGGATCAATAGGAAGAAATTGTTCTGTTGGGCTGTTGGCATGAATAATGATGTGTATTTGCTTAACTAATAAGTATCATCTTTACATAGGGGCAATCATTCTGATTTTCTATAATGATCTCTAAGGTAAATATAATTTGACAACCCTGCACATTTTTAGTCAGGCATATTCAAAAATCCAGAATAGAATAACATGCTGCCTACAAATGCTCTGCAAGTGAAGATAAACACTCAAACCATTCCTTGCCCTAAAACTTGAACTCTAAACCTAGTGATCATCATAAACAAAAACTAAATATGTTACAAATTCTATTGACGCATGATCATTTACCACCATTACAAACATATCAAACCGATCAAATATATAACAAAAAATCAGGCAAATACATCAACACTAACTTGATATTCAATGAGCAAAGAAAACAGCAACATACATAAGTGTTGAGCTGGCGAATAAAGCTGGAGATATTGTTGTGTTTAAAGTATTTCGGCAAGAGATCTCTAGCGATTTCCGGCGGATCCCACACGACGAAGCTGTTATTCGTAGTGGTCCAGGAAACAACTGTATCGGTAGACGGATCATCTACCATGTCGTAAGTCTTCACTAAGAACGGCGGCGGAGCATTGATATTGAAAGAGAAAAATTGCATACATTGAGATATGATGCCAATGCCAGAATATGATGCTATAGCTTAATAAACAATCCAATTTCATAGACCAAACTTTAAGTATAATGAATTCCTGTCATTTTGCCCCATGTATTTTACGACGATTTCCAGCTATCGTCATTTTCATCAACAGCAGCAACGTTTCAGAATTATAATCCCAGTAGAAATCCTTACAGATTACAATAGTACAGGTATGCGCAATCAGTAATCGATCAATCAAGAAGTTTGTTTGCCTATGTACATTTCTTTAGGTGATATGATATGTCGGATTTGGAAGCTTTATGCAACTTTCACCCCATCTAATGATTCCTCCAAAGTTATCAATATAGTGATTTCAAATTCTACTAAGATTGCTCCAAAGTCATCCAACCCAAAGCTTACATTGATTGATTCCTATATGAGGAGCACCTTTCTTAAATCCTATTGAGTAGTACCTTTCTTACATTCAAGCTTAGATAATAAATATTCAAAACACACCAAGTAAATGCTTTGTTCTATTTCAAAGAAAAGGTATACCGTGTAAAAAACCAAGCATGAACATATTCATTATCCTTGAGGAATTAAGAAATTCACCTTCATTGTGCACAATTTCAATGAAAGTAACCTGAACCTCTCTTCGTAGCTCGTGTTCTGTTCACAATTTTGGAAAACAAACGAACGCCCGTTAGATGCTTGTTACCCTTCTTCCTTGTAAATCATCATATGTGCAGCACGCGACCGTTCGAATGAAATTGTGGCCGATGGAGAATGGCGGAATTTGGGAACGGGATTTCTGCTTTCGAATTTGGGATTGCAAATTTGCAATGCGGAGATGGATTGCCCATTTGCCCTAATGCTCAATTAAAAGAAGAAGCCCCTATACAGAGTTAATGGGGCCCCAAAAAACGGGATTTCTTCTTCGTTGTTCCCTACTTCCCTCATACCGGTCCTCCAATGTACACGACATGTACCCTCAATCGCCGGCTGTTTCGCAGGCGACATATTGTAGAATTAAGGTTCATGAGATTAAGGTTTAGAGAGCTGGCATTGAATGTGGTTTCATGAAGGATTCATTTAGACATGGTAACCGCGGACGCAATAGGTGTATATGGAGATGATGGTGACGCGTGGAAGGAAAATGAGATACGTGGATATGGAGGTGATGGTGAGTTGGCGACGCTGGAGAAAAAGCAGATATGTGGACATGGAGGTGGTGGTGAGTTTTTTTTAACGGCAATTGTATTTAAAAAAATGAAAAGAAAAAAGGATAAATGAAAAACAAATGTGTCAAAATCGAAAAAATGATACTTCTTTGGTAAACTTAAAAAGCAGCTAAACTGTACTATTAAAGTGTGATTGTATTAATAGATATATATAATTATTGTGATTGCTAAAAGAAGATGTGTTCATGTTTCACAAAGTCAAGATTTTTAGTAATTGGTGTTTTGCTTTTCTTTTCAAAGGTTATTTGACATTTTTTTTAAGTTAAGTAATCATGGATTAACCACTTAATAAAGTAATTATTTCCAAGTCAAATAGATTTATCATTTATTCACACTTGTGTCAAGGAGAAACTAGTAGAACACACGGGTCCACAAGGGTTCATATAAGCAAATTAAAAAAAATTACTCATACGGGTCCACATTGTTTTACCATTAGTTGGTTGTTTCCGGCTAGAGGTGGGCAAATCGGGTTTTTTTTCAACCCGGAACCGGTTCCAACCCGGGTATTTTGTTAGGCGGGTTCAGTAGGAACCGGGTTGGCCAAAAACCCGAACCGGTTCCAACCCGGGTTTTCAAGAGTGGTACCCCAACCCACTAGAACCGG
>JAOXOA010352010.1:0-12818 GCA_028566315.1 Rudbeckia hirta
CGCTATCAAGTGGCATCAGAGCCATGGCGAATCAATTCAATCGTCGCCGTCGATCCGCCGACCGAGGCAACGACGACCTTGACTATGATCCGCACAGAGAAAACGAGGTGGAACTGCTGCGCCAGCAATTGTTGAACGCCGGAATCCAACCAGTTACAGATCAGCGAAGGGGACCGGATTCAGCGTCAGAACGGACCGAATCCGATTTCGGTGGTTACCAGGATCAACGCGATCAACAATACCGGCCGTATGACGATCGGCGGTTTGACGACCGCTATGATGCACAAGATCGACGATTCAGAGATCGGGAAGAGGAAAATCCTTTTGGCCGAACCGGAAGAGGCCAGCGATCACCGCCCAGGGCCGACCCACTGCGGGCCTTAGGGTTTCGGTTTGATATTCCCGAGTTCGAAGGCGGGGTCCTCCCGGATGAATTTCTCGACTGGATCCAAACAGTCGAAAGGGTGTTCGATATTCGTGAGGTGCCGGATGACGTAAAGGTCAAGCTCGTCGCAATGAAGTTAAAAAAACACGCTTCATTGTGGTGGGAAAACCTAAAGCGCAAACGTGTTCTCGAAGGCAAACGCAAGATTGAGACGTGGGATAAGATGAAACGAATGTTACAAAAAAAATTTTTACCCGTTACTCACCGCCAGGATGCTTTTGTCGAGTACCACGGGTATAAACAGGGTTCCGCTTCGGTCGCTGATTTTATTTTTGAGTTCGAGCGCCTTCGTATGCGTTGCGGGGCTGCGGAAGAAGAGGAACAAGTCATCGCACGTTTTCTTGGATCTCTTCGGCCAGACATCGCGGAGGTAATTCAGTTACAGCAATATTATTCTTTTGATGACGTGTGTAGGTTAGCGGTAAAAGTCGAGAAACAGACCACCTCCCGGTCCCGGTTCTTCAACCCACGGCCCAATCAAAGCCGGGGTGCCGGGCCCGTTAATAGCCCAACCACAAACCAAAACCCACCCGCCCAAACCGGCCCATCCCAAACCGCCACCCCTAGCCCTAAGCCGTCCGTTCCCATCTCGGGGGCGGGCCCACAAACCTCCGCCGTTCGATGTTTTAAATGTCAAGGCATCGGACATCGCCAGCGAAACTGTCCCAACGCCCAAACCGTAGCCCTAGTCGACGACCCGGAACCCGTTTATGATGAATCCGATGACGACGCCGGTGATCCAACCAATTCGGAAATAATCTATCCGGATCGGGGGGAGGCGTTAATCTCACAACGGGTTCTTAATACGACCGTTGCCCCCCCGGGCGATGATACCGCGTGGTTGCGTCACAATATCTTCCGCACTAAATGCACAATCAAAAACAAAGTTTGTGACATCGTAGTCGACGGGGGAAGTTGTGACAATATGATATCTACCACCGCCGTCGAGAAACTTGGCCTCACCGTTCAACCCCACCCCGAACCCTACCAACTTTCCTGGCTCAAAAAAGGAAACACTATTAAAGTTACACACCAATGCCTAGTCTCCTTTTCCATCGGCAATAAATACACCGACGCCTTGTTGTGTGAAGTTATTCCGATGGACGCTTGCCACATCCTTTTAGGACGCCCTTGGCTTTATGACCGTCGTGTCAAACATGACGGTTATAAAAATACTTATAGCTTTCACAAAGACGGCTTAAACATTACCTTAGCACCCTTTAACCCGAAACCATCCCAACCCGAAGCCCACCTCCTTACCCGTTCCGAATTTCTTACCTGCGCCCTCAACCCGCAACCTCCATGGCTTTTAGCCATGGTCCTCCTTGAACCAAACCCAACCGCCCCCACTCCACCCGCAGCCGTGACCCCATTACTAGCCGAATTCCGTGACCTTTTTCCCGACGACATCCCACCCGGCCTTCCTTTAGAACGTGACATCCAACATTGCATCGACTTTTTACCCGGGTCGAGTATCCCCAACCGACCGGCCTACCGCATGAATCCAAAAGAATATTCCGAATTACAACGTCAAGTTTCGGAATTACTCGAAAAGGGCTTCATTCGCGAAAGCAAAAGTCCTTGCGCTGTCCCCGCGTTGCTTGTGCCGAAACCCAATGGGACTTATCGTATGTGCATCGACAGCCGAGCCGTGAATAAAATCACGGTCAAATACCGCTTCCCCATTCCACGTTTCGACGACTTGTTGGACCAACTACACGGTTCCAACATTTTTTCGAAGATTGATTTACGAAGCGGTTATCACCAAATTCGAATGCGACCGGGAGATGAATGGAAAACCGCGTTTAAAACGCGAGACGGCCTTTACGAGTGGATGGTTATGCCGTTCGGATTATCTAATGCCCCAAGTACGTTTATGCGGCTCATGAATCACGTTTTTAGGGGCTTGATTGGTGTTTGTGTCGTCGTTTATTTCGACGACATTTTAATTTTTAGCAAGACGTTGGCTCAACACTTGCTCGATCTACGCTCGGTTTTTCTTATCTTACGGGAACAACGTCTTTTTGCTAACGAAAAAAAGTGCCACTTCTTAACCGAGCAAGTTTTATTTTTGGGCCATCTTGTGTCGGGTGCGGGCATCAAAATGGACGACGGTAAAATTACGGCTATCACCTCATGGCCGGTACCCAAATCGCTACACGATGTGCGTAGTTTTCACGGTTTGGCGTCTTTTTATCGTCGTTTCATCCGGAACTTTAGCACTATTGTTGCCCCGATCACGGAATTATTAAAATCGTCAAAGTTCGAGTGGACTCCGGGGGCTCAAAAATCTTTCGACACACTCAAGGAGCTTGTTACAACCGCCCCTATTCTGGCTCTTCCAAATTTCAATGACGTATTTCAAGTTGAGTGTGACGCATCCGGAATTGGAATTGGTGGCGTCCTTAGTCAAAGCGGACGACCCGTGGCCTTCTTTAGTGAAAAACTTAATGACGTCCGCCGCCGTTATAGCACATATGACAAAGAATTTTACGCGATCATCCAAAGTCTCGATTATTGGCGCCACTATTTGTTACCTAATGATTTCATCCTTTTCTCGGACCACCAAGCGCTTAAATACATTCAGGGCCAGCTTAAGCTCAACCCACGTCATGCCAAATGGGTCGAAAGCTTACAGGCGTTCTCGTTTACGATCCGACACAAAGCCGGAGCATCCAACACAGTGGCCGACGCTCTCAGCCGGCGACATAGCCTCGCCGCCACCGTCGCTATCGAGGTCAGTGGGTTTTCTTCCTTCTCGGCCTTGTATGATACCGACCCGGACTTTGCCGAGCCGTGGGCTTCTTCACGTCACCAGCCGTGGGGACGATACATACACCGGGATGGCATTTTGTTCCGCGACTCAAAGATTTGTGTTCCCCAATCTTCGTACAGAGAAAAAATTGTTTTAGAATGCCACGACGGGGGTTTAGCGGGACATTTTGGTCGGGATAAAACCGTTGCAATGGTTCGGGAAAAGTTCTTTTGGCCACGCATGGATGCTGATATTGCTCGCTTATTACGCCGCTGTCACACGTGTCACATCGCCAAAACGACGCATACTAACCAAGGGTTGTATACGCCGTTACCGGTTCCAAACGCCCCGTGGGAGGACGTTAGTTTAGATTTTGTTCTGGGGCTACCAAAAACACAACGGAAAAAAGACTCGATAATGGTAGTCGTTGACCGCTTCTCGAAGATGGCGCACTTTGTTCCTTGTGCAAAAACGTTTGATGCGTCGCAGGTCGCTCGGTTATATTTCACTGAAATCGTCCGACTACACGGTGTGCCAAAAACAATTACGTCGGATCGGGATGTTAAGTTCGTTGGGCATTTTTGGCGTACTTTATGGAAACGAGTCGGTTCGAAACTACAATTTTCTAGTTCTCACCATCCCCAAACTGACGGCCAGACGGAGGTAACAAACCGTAGCTTGGGAAATTTATTACGGGCCTTGGTCGGAGAAAAACCGGCACAGTGGGATTTGGTTTTGGCGCAGGCAGAATTCGCGTACAATCGTTCTTCGCACAAGTCCACGGGCAAGTCACCATTTTTTATTGTGTATGGGCGGAATCCTTTCACGCCTTTGGATCTCGCCCCGCCCGTTACCATAACCCCCTTTAGTACGGATGGAGATATCCGCGCGGCCCAGATTCAAGAATTGCACCAAAGTGTTCGAGCCCAAATTGCAAAGCATAACTTACAATATCAAGAGGCAGCCAACAAACATCGGCGTGCCTTGGTTTTTCATCCGGGCGACCTCGTGTGGGCTCATTTACGTAAAGAGCGGTTTCCCCAAGGTAGATATGGCAAACTACATCCGCGTGCCGATGGGCCTTTCAAGGTGTTGGAAAGGATCAACGATAATGCCTACAAGATAGATCTTCCCGGCCACTACAAAGTCTCCGCCACTTTTAATGTTGCAGATCTGTCACCATACGAGGGAGATTTTGATGATGAAGACTCGGGGACGAGTTCTTTTCAACCCGGGGAGGATGATGGCGAGGAGGACGGGTCAAGACCGTTAGGTTTCGGAGATGCAAGCCCGATTCCAAACAAAAGTGGCTAACGGTTGCGAACCCGGCTCAAAGGGCCGGTCCGCCTAATTCACTCCTAGGCGCCGGTTCCTATGGTTTTTTATTAATTATCTATTAGTTGTTTATTTAATTTTTGAACTTGGTATCTTATCCTAATCCTAGGATTTGAATTAGCTTATAAGTATTTCTTTTTCTTGTAAAACAATTTGGTTTTTGATTTCTTTTGATTGAATGCAAGTTTTTCGGTTTGGAGTGATCTCGCCGAGTTGTTTGTGAATCGACATAGATCGATTGTTCGTTTACTATCCATCACGCTATCAAGTGGCATCAGAGCCATGGCGAATCCATTCAACCGTCGCCGTCGATCCGCCGACCGAGGCAACGCCGACTTTGAATATGATACGCATGTAGAAGACGATTTGGAATTGCTGCGCCAACAATTGTTGAATGCCGGAATTCAGCCAATCATCGATCAACGACGGGGACCCGATTCCGCATCCGAACGTACCGAATCCGACTTTGGTGGGTACCAGGAACAACCCAATCAACAGGATCGGCAATATGATGACAGGCGGTTCAATGACCGCTACGATACACGCGATCGTCGGCATCGAGATCGCTATGAAGGGTTCCAGTTTCAAGACCGAGAGCATGAAAACCCGTTTGGCCGACCCGCAAGAGGACCGCGATCACCAACCAGGGCCGACCCACTGCGTGCCTTGGGGTTTCGGTTCGACATCCCGGAGTTCGAAGGCGGGGTCTTGCCGGACGAATTCCTCGACTGGATCCAAACAGTGGAACGTGTTTTTGATATTCGTGAAGTACCGGATGACGTCAAGGTCAAACTCGTCGCGATGAAGTTAAAAAAACATGCTTCATTGTGGTGGGAGAACCTGAAGCGAAAACGCGTTCTCGAAGGCAAGCGCAAGATCGAAACGTGGGACAAGATGAAGCGGATGTTACAAAAAAAATTCTTACCCGTTAATCACCGACAGGATGCATTCGTCGAGTACCACGGCTATAAACAAGGATCCGCTACAGTGGCCGATTTTATTTTTGAGTTCGAGCGTCTTCGTATGCGTTGCGGGGCTGCGGAAGACGAAGAACAAGTAATCGCGCGTTTCCTTGGTTCTCTTCGGCCCGAAATCGCTGAGGTAATTCAGTTACAACAGTATTATTCTTTTGATGACGTGTGCAGGTTAGCGGTAAAAGTCGAAAAACAGACCCCCTCACGGTCCCGGTTTTTCACCCCACGGCCCAATCAAAGCCGGGGCACCGGGCCCGTTAACACCACCGCCCTAACCCCCACGCCCTCCCCACAATCCGGCCCAGCCCAAGCCGCCGCCTCAGGCCCAAAACCGACGGCCCCCATCTCGGGTGCCGGCCCACAGTCCTCCGCTATCCGATGTTTTAAGTGCCAGGGCATCGGACACCGCCAACGAAATTGTCCAAACACCCAAACCGTCGCCCTACTCGACGACACGGAACCCGTTTACGACGACTACGTTGACGATGACAGTGCTCCTCCCAATTCGGAAATCATCTATCCGGATCGTGGGGAAGCATTGATCTCACAACGGGTTCTTAACACGGCCATTGCCGCCCCCGGTGATGATACCGCTTGGTTGCGACACAACATTTTCCGCACTAAATGCACAATCAAAAATAAAGTTTGTGACATCGTAGTTGACGGAGGAAGTTGTGACAATATGATCGCCACCACTGCCGTCGAGAAACTTGGCCTCACCGTCCAACCCCATCCCGACCCATACCAACTGTCATGGCTAAAAAAGGGCAACACTATCAAAGTCACCCACCAATGCCTCGTGTCCTTTTCCATCGGAAACAAATACAACGACGCCTTGTTGTGTGAAGTCATTCCGATGGATGCTTGCCATATCCTACTAGGTCGCCCTTGGCTTTATGACCGTCGTGTCAAACATGACGGTTATAAAAATACCTATAGCTTTCACAAAGACGGCTTGAACATCACCTTAGCACCTTTTAACCCAAAACCGGCCCAACCCGAAGCCCATCTGCTTACCCGCTCGGAATTCCTTACCTGCGCCCTTAACCCGCAGCCGCCTTGGCTTCTAGCCATGGTTATCCTAGAACCGAACCCACCCGGCCCCACCCCTCCCGTAGCCGTAACCCCACTCCTGACCGAATTCCAAGACCTTTTTCCCGATGACATCCCACCCGGCCTACCCTTAGAACGTGACATCCAGCATTGCATCGACTTTTTACCCGGGTCGAGTATACCCAACCGACCGGCCTACCGCATGAACCCAAAAGAATATGCTGAGTTGCAACGGCAGGTTTCGGAGTTACTTGCCAAAGGATTCATTCGCGAGAGCAAGAGCCCTTGCGCTGTCCCCGCTTTACTCGTGCCCAAACCAAATGGGACTTTTCGCATGTGTATTGACAGCCGTGCCGTGAACAAGATCACGGTCAAATACCGTTTCCCAATTCCTCGTTTCGACGACTTGTTGGACCAATTACATGGTTCCACAATTTTTTCGAAAATTGATTTACGGAGCGGTTATCACCAGATTCGCATGCGACCAGGCGATGAATGGAAAACGGCATTCAAAACGCGGGACGGTCTCTACGAATGGATGGTCATGCCGTTCGGATTATCTAATGCACCAAGCACATTCATGCGGCTTATGAACCACGTTTTTCGGGGCTTGATTGGTGTTTGTGTCGTCGTTTATTTCGACGACATCTTAATTTTTAGCAAGACGTTGGATCAGCACTTACTCGACATCCGTTCGGTTTTCCTCATCTTACGGGAACAACGTCTTTTTGCCAACGAGAAAAAGTGCCACTTCTTAACCGATCAAGTTTTATTTTTGGGCCATCTCGTCTCGGGTGCGGGCATCAAAATGGACGACGGTAAAATTTCGGCTATCACCTCCTGGCCGGTCCCCAAATCGCTACACGATGTGCGTAGTTTTCACGGTTTGGCGTCTTTTTATCGTCGTTTCATTCGCAACTTTAGTACTATTGTGGCCCCGATCACGGAGTTGTTAAAATCATCAAAGTTCGAGTGGACTCCGGGTGCTCAAAAATCTTTCGATACGCTCAAGGAGCTTGTCACGACCGCACCTATTTTGGCCCTACCGAACTTCAATGACGTCTTTCAGGTAGAGTGTGACGCTTCCGGAATTGGGATTGGTGGTGTTCTTAGTCAAAGCGGACGACCCGTCGCTTTCTTTAGTGAAAAACTTAATGAAGTCCGCCGCCGTTATAGTACATATGACAAAGAATTTTACGCCATAATCCGAAGCCTCGATTATTGGCGCCACTACCTCTTGCCTAATGATTTCATCCTTTTCTCGGACCACCAAGCGCTTAAATATATTCAAGGCCAACTCAAGCTCAACCCGCGTCATGCTAAATGGGTCGAAAGTTTACAAGCGTTCTCGTTTACGATCCGACACAAAGCCGGGGCGTCCAACACAGTGGCCGACGCTCTCAGTCGGCGTCACACCCTCACCGCCACCGTCGCTATCACAGTTAATGGGTTTTCCTCCTTCTCGGGTTTGTATGCCACCGACCCCGACTTTGCCGAGCCGTGGGCTGCCTCACGCCACCTGCCATGGGGTCGTTACCTCCACCGGGATGGACTCTTGTTCCGTGATTCTAAGATTTGTGTTCCCCACTCGTCGTACCGAGAAAAAATTATCTTAGAATGCCACGACGGCGGTCTAGCCGGACATTTTGGTCGAGATAAAACCATTGCCATGGTTCGAGAAAAATTTTTTTGGCCGCGAATGGATGCTGATATTGCTCGATTGTTGCGCCGTTGTCACACGTGTCACATCGCCAAAACGACGCACACCAACCAAGGGTTGTATACGCCGTTACCGGTTCCAAGCGCCCCATGGGAAGACGTTAGCTTGGATTTTGTTCTGGGGCTACCAAACACACAGCGAAAAAAAGACTCCATAATGGTCGTCGTTGATCGTTTCTCAAAAATGGCGCACTTTATCCCTTGTGCAAAAACGTTTGATGCGTCACAAGTCGCCCGCTTATATTTCACTGAAATCGTCCGACTACACGGTGTGCCAAAAACAATTACGTCGGATCGGGATGTTAAGTTCGTTGGGCATTTTTGGCGTACTTTATGGAAACGAGTCGGTTCGAAACTACAATTTTCTAGTTCTCACCATCCCCAAACTGACGGCCAGACGGAGGTAACAAACCGTAGCTTGGGAAATTTATTACGGGCCTTGGTCGGAGAAAAACCGGCACAGTGGGATTTGGTTTTGGCGCAGGCAGAATTCGCGTACAATCGTTCTTCGCACAAGTCCACGGGCAAGTCACCATTTTTTATTGTGTATGGGCGGAATCCTTTCACGCCTTTGGATCTCGCCCCGCCCGTTACCATAACCCCCTTTAGTACGGATGGAGATATCCGCGCGGCCCAGATTCAAGAATTGCACCAAAGTGTTCGAGCCCAAATTGCAAAGCATAACTTACAATATCAAGAGGCAGCCAACAAACATCGGCGTGCCTTGGTTTTTCATCCGGGCGACCTCGTGTGGGCTCATTTACGTAAAGAGCGGTTTCCCCAAGGTAGATATGGCAAACTACATCCGCGTGCCGATGGGCCTTTCAAGGTGTTGGAAAGGATCAACGATAATGCCTACAAGATAGATCTTCCCGGCCACTACAAAGTCTCCGCCACTTTTAATGTTGCAGATCTGTCACCATACGAGGGAGATTTTGATGATGAAGACTCGGGGACGAGTTCTTTTCAACCCGGGGAGGATGATGGCGAGGAGGACGGGTCAAGACCGTTAGGTTTCGGAGATGCAAGCCCGATTCCAAACAAAAGTGGCTAACGGTTGCGAACCCGGCTCAAAGGGCCGGTCCGCCTAATTCACTCCTAGGCGCCGGTTCCTATGGTTTTTTATTAATTATCTATTAGTTGTTTATTTAATTTTTGAACTTGGTATCTTATCCTAATCCTAGGATTTGAATTAGCTTATAAGTATTTCTTTTTCTTGTAAAACAATTTGGTTTTTGATTTCTTTTGATTGAATGCAAGTTTTTCGGTTTGGAGTGATCTCGCCGAGTTGTTTGTGAATCGACATAGATCGATTGTTCGTTTACTATCCATCACGCTATCACTTAGTGTGCATTTATTGGTTTCTATTAGTTTGTATATCATTTTTTACAATGTGTAGTGTAGAAAAAAGGTAATAAAACCACATTCATTTTAACAACAATTTCATGTTGTGCCGGTCTTTTATCTTTTTGATTAAAAATAACACACACATCAGCCTATAATGTGTGAATTTTTATTTAATATTGTTGGTCCTCTATCAACACCTATAGTTAATCCTTTTCTCACATCATATAAACAAATACGTAAAACATAAAAGTCTATATAATTAAACACAGCCAAACCTCATGTAAACTACAAAGTAAAACTCATTTGGAATATGAAAGAACAAAACAAACAAAAGCAATTGCACCCTATTTGATCTACTTGTCAAATGCCTATGAGATTCTAATGAAAAACTATGAAAAAATGTTGCATGGTTATACTAACCTGGTAAAGCAATAAAAGCATCAGAATGCTTTGCCATTTTTGCTTTCCTTTGATGCATATCTGCTACTACTTTCGCCTCTTCTACAGTTTCACCAGTCATCTACAAGCCAACCCAATTTTTTTTAATAAAATTGCATTCAAAATAAACTACCAATTCTAGAGAGAGAATTTATGATGGTGAAATCTAAAGCAATATTGAGGCATGCAAGAATGGTGGACTTCCAATTATCTTTTATGGAGTGAGCATTTTACAGGGTTTGCACTACACATACTCATACATATACATATCAAGCAAAAGTTAACCATAACATTTTCTATAGCAAATATACAAAAATCATTAAGAAAATCTTATTGTTTTTTTTACTCATGTGGATCATAGAGAAACAAAACGGAAATAAAAGGGGTATTATGAAACAAAAATCATAGAGATAATTTATTGAACACTTGGCATGCATAGTTTCAATCAACCGAGGCTAAAATTGTATGTACACATCAAAGCTTCATTCCAGAAAAAAGGACAGATCAGTAAACTGATTTCTTTAAAGATTATCAAAGCTTTTTGAAAAAAAAAACACTTGCATATACAAATTAAAAATTCAGATCTTGAACTATGTAAAATTAATATAGATAAACTAATTAAAATCAATTTACCAGAAATTGGAAGAAGATGAACATTTAAGAACAGTACCAAAGGCTCTAAGGCTTCCTGGTTTAGACTGCAAAGTGCTTTCCTCATCCGATTCACGCTCCGATTCAGCCTCGAAGCTGCTTACCCACATTTACATACCTTCACGAGCATCGTAACCCCACCTTTTTCTACGATTTCCGTTCTTTTGTCCTCCACCGTCGCCAAGGTACCCAACAAATACATCGCTTTCTCCGCTGTGACAACTCGCATTTTCAGGTTAACTCCGTTAGCCCAACTCCGTTAGTTCTGTCAGCTAGCACATGCACGGCACGTGCACCCACACTGTTGAGTCTACACACACGTATTGGTGACGACACAATCTGGACTTAAACAGTCAACAAGAAAATAAATGCTCAACAAGAAAATAAATGTTTAACGACGGTATATTTGCTTAACGGCAAGAGTTGAATAAAATGATTTAATTGTGATTGTATGATTTTATGCTGATTATTAATTGTTTGATTGCATGATTTAAGCTGAGTAGTAATTATCTGATTTGCTTTGATTATGTGACTTATTTAAATTGCCATGATTGCCTCTATGACGTTACTTGGTTTAAAATTAATCTGCTATTAAGGAAAGAAACGTTTTCTGATTGACTAGAATTAAACTAGTTTGACCTTGACGTTGACTAGAATTTTTATGGACAAAACAACTAGTAATTTGGGCTAAATAAACTAGGCTTTTAATAAGAAAACCCTAGCCCATTTACCTCCTATAAATACATCTTATAACCTAAACCTAAAACCCTAATGTCGCCTCCACAATTTTTGAAAACCACAAGCTCCTTCTTCTTCTTCCTTTCTTGGCCAAAAACCTACCACCACTTGTGCCACCATAAAACACCACCAATCCAGCCAAAAATAATCACCCATGGAACCCCTTATTATCATCCAAGAATTCCTCTTTGGATTCAAGAAGATTGGAGCCTTATGAAGCCAAGAACTCAAGTCAAAAATATTTCCGTTTTTGATGACCAGCCCTTAAAGAATCGGCGTTTCCCGGAGATTGAACCGTCGGATCATCGCGAAATTTTTACAGCACCTTCCTAACTCATATATGATCAAATCCAACGGTGGGATTTTGGTTTAGAGTCCGGGAGATTAGGGTTCTATGTTGCCGAACAGAACAGAATATTTGGAGGCGAAAATTATCAAAAATCAGCAAGAAAGTTAGGGTTTGCTTGAATCCAATCCTAGGTAACCTATTCCATCAAATCTTGTATGTTTTAGATTGTTTTGATTTGATTAATAACCCACACCAAGAACCCTAATATTGGCCGAAACCTAGACCACACTAAACCCTAGTTTTGATCTTGCTTTTATACAAGTAAACATGTTAGATATTGTTGTAAGTTCATATAAAAGATATCTGGTTTGATTTGGATGAAAATCTGCATGTCTATACAAATTAGGGTTTTGAAATCTCACATGATTTGGATGATATAATATGAGTTAGAGTTTCTGTATTGATTATGGATGGAACTGCATGTGATTAGATGATTTGTTTTTACAGTTTTGAATGTATTTGATCATTTGTTCATAACCTGCTTAATAAGGAAACTTTGATAAAAATTGGGTTTGTATCTTGATTTTCGGGAAGGGTTTTGAACATTGGATTGTTTGTACACGTTAATAATGAAGTAAAAACATGATTAGAATGATAAAATAAAACCAGTCCTGCTTAGATCTTTGTAATCTACAACTTGCCTAAAAAGGAAACTTTTAGAAATATGAATAATTTTCATATTGTGTATTTTAAATCTGCATAGTAAATATGGATTAACTCTTTTGATTTATGATTCCTATATTGATAGTGAGTGTAACAAACCCAACTGCATGCAAATTTGAGCTTAACTGAATTAACTATGACGAATCTGCTTTTACTTGTAAAATAATCTGCTTGAGATTAATTGGACTGCTATGCATGCAACTAAGCAAATTGAAATGGATGTGATCACCTATGGAACTTGTCTAATGAAAATAAATGTCGCCAATAGTGTAGTGTCCAGTCTCACAGTGCACTTTAGAAATCAAACTAGAACCCAGACCTAAGGACTTGGTGTTGGGATTCTCGGGTAAT
>JAOXOA010352953.1:0-12706 GCA_028566315.1 Rudbeckia hirta
ACATGATTATTTGCCAGGTTGAGGCATGAGTTTCGTTGAGCGTGACTTTATCACATTTAACTCCCTCCAGAACTATTGGCATCAACAAGTTGATATAACGGTTGAACGAAATGTCACAATGATTAAAAATGGATTGGTGGACTTGTATAGAACTTGTAATCATAATCATTGATCAATTTAATGTTTTTACCATGGTGAGGTTCTTTCCATCATTTTGACTAAATGTATCAATCGATAATGATAATTGTATAAGGCTAGCAAATCCTGACCTGTTTATGATATGATAAGACATGTTTAATACTATGTAAAATTTATTATCTTTGAAATAACTAAATTAGGAGGCTAGACTCTAACATTTTTCCTTGGTACATAAAACTTGTACAAAATCATAGACATGCATAGTTGTCAATAGCGAATAGCGTTAAATAGCGACAACCTACCTATACGCTATGTAGCGATAGCGCTCGCTATTTAACGTTTAGCAATGAACTATATTAAAATTTTAAAAATAGTATCTATATATAACACACTAATTGTTTATAAAAATGCTAAATATACACTAAAATAGCTTAAATATAGGTTCACCAATCTTCTAAATAAATAAAAATAAAAATAAAAAATAAGAAAACGCAATATACTGCTATTTACTCGCTACATCAATATAGCGACACATGGGCGCCTCGCTACAATAGCACGCTATTGCGATATAGCGAGCACTATTGACATCAGTGGTTGATGCATTGAAAAATATATATAATTTCATAAACATCTTCACCATAAATAAAACAGCAGGACAAGACATTTAGCAGAATTACCTGTCTCAGCAAAAGTAGCAGTTGGAGTAACAACGGGGTGATGATGTTCTTTTGCTGAGTTGGTACCTTTGTTATCAGATGCGGTAGCAAGACGAGTAGATCCCCTGGACTGTCGGGCCAAAAGTTTCTTGAAGTTATACTTGGTATGCCCGAACTCATGATAATAAAAGCATTCAACTTTGCTAGCGTCTGGAGTGACCTGATCATTCTGAGTAGGAGCTCGATCACTATAATTACCACGTGATCCTCCTCGGGATCCCCCTTTATGCCCTCCTCGACTAACTAAGGCACTAGTATTAGTTGGGAGGGCCGGAGGTGGGGGTGATGATATGGTGGGTTCATAACGAAGAATACAAGCAAACGCTTCTTGCAGAGAGGGAATTGTTGGTTTATTTAAGAACTGAGATCGAATGGCATCGAATTCTGGTCGTAGACCAGTCAAGAAGCTCAGTATAGCAATCTGTTCCCGTTGGGTCTGCATAACCCGCACATCAGTACTGATAGGCAAGAGAGAATTCAGTTCTTCATGAATTTTCTTGAATTCCATAACATAGGCTATGAGTGATCGATCAAGTTGCTCCCCCTGATGAATCGACTTACAAACATTGTATATTCTAGACATATTACTTTGTCCGAAATATAGAAATTCCAAGTAGTCCATTAATTCTTTCACATACTTATAATGATTGATCAGAGAGATGACTGAGGTATCAATGGAGTTTCTGATTTGTAGTACTGTAGTAGAACCAACCGAGCATCATTTTGCAACCAGTGATCTTTATTATCATCAGTTGGGGGATTGGAAGTGAGGTGTGAAGCCTTCCTAATGCTTCGTAAGTAAATACGAAAAGTCTTGCTCCATATAAAGAAAATGGAACCATCCAGTTTGTTGTCGGTGAGTCGAGTTGCTATTGGAAGAACATCAGAAGAGTTGGTAGCCTTACTTGACTCACCTTTGGTTTCTTTCCCTTCTACCATTTTAACCTTTCAAACTTAATTCATTGGAAAGTAAACAAAGGGTAATATGGTTAGAATAATCAGAATTCTGGAAGGTTTGACCAGAAAAAGTCAAAGACAGAATTTAAAGTTAGAAGGACCAAGAATCTGGAGAGTCAAATTCAGAAGTCAGATCTGGAGATTGACCAGATTTAAAGTCAACAGAAGTCAAAGTTAGAAATCTGGAAGTTTGACTAGAATAGTCAAAGTTAAATGTTAATTAGATTTTTGGATGTTGACCAGAATTGAAGTCAAAGTTAGGAGTAAAGCAAAAAATCTGAACTTGAAAAATAAAGGTAAGTTCAGAAATCTGATGTTAGTTCAGATTTTGAAGTCTTGAGTTCAGAGTCTGAAGCCTTGAGTTCAGATTCTGAAGTTTTGGAAATAATCCAAGTGTCTTGAACACTCCTTTCAAATACCCAAAGTCTGATGTAGAGATATAAGCTCAGATTAGAGCCCAAAATATCAGACCGAAATCTGATATCAAATCAGATACGATGACTTGTAGATCAGAATAAAAATCTGGACAGAAACTTGAGAGATTCCTCAGACCTGATCAGTTTATTAACACAAAAATCAGAACATAAACTGATCAGCCTTTAACAGAACCGAACACCAGTGCCTTGTACTAATCTGATGCGAACAAAGTTGTCGGATGTCAAAATCAACCACACAGGGGCGGTCGGAAGTGAAGAACGACCGGAAGGGATGAACGGTGGTGGTGGGCTGTGCTGTGCTGTGCTGTGTTGTGTTCGTGTTGTGTTGTGTTGTGTTGTGTTGTGTTGTGTTGTGTTGTGTTGTGTTGTGTTGAGGATGGTGAGTTTGATGGTGAAGGAGGTGTGATGAATTGATGCTATGAAACTGGTGATTTCAAGAGGTACAACTCTTATGGATCTGATACCCTATAACAAACTGAATCAGAACTTAACACTGAACAAGTGGAGAAGTTTTCTTTGTATTTCTCAAATTGGAAGTATGTACATAGCACCCATATTTATAGGAAATAAAATAATGAAAGAATACCCACTTGGTCTACAAGTTGTAGAACTTCCAGGGGGTTAGAACAAGTGAGAGATATAAAATAATAATATCTAATATTATCTGATAGCTGGGAAGCGAAAATGATCTAGGAAAACCATGGGAGTTATTCACTGATGAGGTGTTAAACGAAGATGGATCAGGCTTGGGCCTGTGGTTGATAAGCCTAGAAGATGATGAAATTACATATGTTGTGAGGCTGGAATTCAAGAGCATAAATAATGACTAATGAGGTCGAGTATGAAGCTCTGCTCACCGGTCTACGGATCGCGGAGAAGATGGGCACCAAACACCTCGAAGTCCATGTCGATTCCATGTTAGTAGCCAGCCAGATCAATGGAACCTACGAGGCAAGAGAGTCGTCCTTGGATCTAAAAATCGCGCCTTGAGCGCTATAAGGCGAGAAGTGACATAAGGCGCAGGTCTTGGCGCCTTGTGTACCCCAAAGCTTAACGAGGACAGAAGCGGTGCTTATCTGGTCTTTTTTGCGCTTTCCCGGTCGAGCAAAAGCGGCGCTTTCTACGCATTGTGTATAAACAAATGAAATCAAAGGTATATGGTCAAAAAATGAATGAGGAGACTTAAGAAATTAAAGTATTTGAAGCATACCTGTGAGAGGATCAAAAATTGTGATGAAGATGGAGCCTAATTGACTAAGATGGAGCCATGTTGATGAAGAATGGCGACGGAAAAAGCTGATTGTAAATTAGGGTTAAAGGAAGTCATGCTTTATACCTTAATTAAAAAAATACAATTTTCATCCTTATACTTTAACATTTGATTAAATTCGATGACCTTAAGCTATTTCTAAAATGTTTATTTGTTATTTTTTTTTCTTGCTTTTTAAGTGTATAATAAAGCTTGAAGCTTGTTTAGGTTGTACATAGAGCTTCTATGTTGTACATAAAGTTTGTTTATAAATTAAACTAGTTGTTTACTGCCACGCGTTGCGGCGATGGCCGACATTTCCTCAGAGTGCGCTTGATTGATTAAACAGAAAGATAGGCAGGTTATACGTCACAGAATGCAAGGTTACATTAGGAGAAGACAATTAACACACATAGCCTACACATCAAGATACATAGGTTATAATATACACAAATGTGCTTCAAGTTTATACCAGGAAAATATAACTAAGATATACATAGGAGATACATTCGTTTGAACCAAAAGACAGGCGGACGTTTCAAGAGGTTAACGAAGCTTTAACTATGCAATTACCAAAAGAAACCCATAGGTAAAGCATACAGACTTTGAAGCCAAGAATAACGTCAAATAGTTTAAACTCAGGAACACATAGATACTACATAGCAACCTCATCTCTCTAATGTTCTTCCTTATGCATATGTAATAGCAATAGCAACCTTCTTATTAGCTGTTTTAATCAGTTTAAATTATAGATAGACCCACGTATATTTGTGCAGACCTCATCAAACACAAGTAACAACAACACATAAGATTTAATTCAGAAACACAGAGATAGTACATTGCAAGTTCAACCTTCTTATAACCAATAAGAATGGAAATATACTTCCTTATGCATATGAGATAGCAGTAATAACCTACTTATCACCTATTTTAATCAGTTTAAAAAACACGTATACCCATGTATATTGATGCATAGCTCATGAAATAACAATAAGTACATAGAAAAGCACATTAACACTAGAAAACCAACAACACCTTCCAAATTACAAGCAACAACAGAGGCATATTTCATCGAGCAACTTACATGCACTAACAACATACTCTAATAGCACAAGAACACCAACCAGATAAAATGCAAATAAGGAATAACATGAAAACACAAAAGCATCAGACACATCCGCACCTAATCGGAATCCAAACAACCTAACATGCAAGGCGAGATATAACGTATAGACAAAATAACATAACCGTTTGTCAACATTAACAAAAACAAAAGTGGAAGATGATTCAAGTGTCGGAAATCACTGTAAATACCAACGAATGCTGCAACGAAACACAAAGAAGATACGCCTTCAGCATGCAACAGGATCAAAGACCACGTAATATACAGGAAAACAAAGAAGAAGATATCATGATGACGGAATTCAAGAGCAAAACACCTTCAATACCTAATCGGAGCAGAGGAATGCATTCTCGTGAGCAAAGAAAGGATAATTCGCTAGATATGGAAACACTAAGAAGAAAGCACATTAGTTTGAGGAAGTGGAGTTTAACATCAGTTGATAAACACGTGTCTTATACGAGGCACCTAAACGGCAAGGAGGAAATAATCGACGGGTTAGAAATGCAAGCCCCAAAAAAATAAGGAACAAAAACAGCAAAACAGAAACCTCTCCGACATTGATAATTAAAGATATAAAGAATTGTATATATCTTTCAATCAACTTACTTATAGATGTAAAAAGATTAGCATTATGTTACAGTAAATATTATAATATAAACAAAATTAGAAGTTTTATATTAAAACCTTGTGCCTCTCGTACGAAAAGCCCGCTGCTTTTGCGCTTTGCGCTTCGGCTTTAGGTCTTGTCGCTTTAGTGCGCTTATCGCTTTTAAAACTAAGGAGCCATCTATGGTTTTATACTGAGACCAAGCTAAAGAGAGGATGACAAGATTTTAAAACGGTAAAGTGCTTCACATCAAACGTAGCTAGAATCAGTCGGCGGATGAGCAAGCTAGCCTCTACAAGTTTCAGCCATTTGGCCAAAGATGTCCGTATTGAAGTCCTCATAGAACTGCGTTTTAACTTAGACCCTGCTGGAAGAACGAAGAGACCGCTCAATCATATGGGAAGCCAATCATAAGAAGTTAGAGAAGTACTACAACACAAGAGTTGAGTATTGTAAGTTCCTTGTTGATTACTACGTCTACTGCGATAACGACACGAGTAAAAGGCAGACTGTCAAGAAAAATTGGCTTTATATTAGGAAGGCCCCTACCAAGTGGTGGAAGTCGTGGGAAAGGGTGCATACTCTTCAAAGAAGCTCGACGAAATGCCGATTTCGCGCACATGGAATGTGGCCCAACTCTTGAAATGCTACGTGTAATTGCAACATACTTTGTAATCAAGGCCCAAGGGCCAAAAACAATTATAAACTAAAAGATAAACGTCGAGTCTGAGTATCCGTATCTGTTGTTATTCTTTCACACAATTAAAAATGCCACACAGTGGTAGGTCGTTGGCCGCATAAAAGCAAAGAAACCCCGTGAACTTGAAGTGTGCAGGATGGTAAGCCATCCTCGCACAAGACCTAACGGGTACCAACGTGCACGCATGTTAAAGGCGACCTATCGCTCACGCGCATGATATTTCAACAAAAAACTACCACGTAGTGGTTTGTGGCCACTTGCATAGCCGCAAAGGAACTCCATGGAACTGGTAGCAAATTGCCTTGCACAGATCCCGATGGGTACTAACGCGCATGTATGCACAAGGCATCATACCACTCACGCGCAGCCAAAAGTTCCCCAAGTACATGCGAGATAATCTCAAACTACGTCCGCCAGGGCTCAGGAAAACACCTTAAATTTCTAAAGGACAGTCAGACGCTTGGTGACAAGGAACCTACGCATGTCCAAAAAATAAAAACAAATCATAAAGGCAGAAAGGAAAAATAAGCCGAAGAGCAGCATGCTGTTCACTCGTAGTGCCCACAAGCAAAATTATTTTTGAACATGCCTACGCTTTCCTTTCTTCGCGAAGGTAATGACATCAATAAGATGAAACGTTCGTGTGCATACACAGGTTGAGTATATGGTTACAAATTGTGCGTAAAGGAGGGCAATTAAGTAAGTCAAAGATACTTTCCATTCATTACCAAGAGAAGTTACAAGTTAAAGAAATTGCAAATGGACATGGGCACGTAGGCCACCAAAAATGGGTTACAAGATAAGATCCTACTCGGTGTTATCAACCTGCTCTTCTTCATCCTCCTCGTCTTCATCATTGCCACCAGCCTTGGTGGAGGTCTCCTCACCCTCAGAATGATCGTCAAATATCAAGTGCAACACTTCAGGTCTTCGTGGTCAACACAATCAGTCACCTCCTCCACCTCAGGGAAGATGAGCTCATTAAAGGCTTTGGTCATATCTTTTAATGACCTTGAGTAGTCAATACCCTATAGCTCAAAACTCCGTCTTGGGTGGCTCTGCTTGGCAAAGGTATAACCCTCCCCAAAACCCTTTTTTCGGCCCAACATCTTCACCGCAATCAAAATCTCCCCATGGCATTATGGAAAGCAGGGCCCCAATGGACCGCCTCTATAGTTAGCGGAACCACATCGGTTATCAGCCATTGGTAATCGGCCCGCAAAGATGTGTTCGCCGCCACATAACCATCACTCTTCTCCTCGGCCCGCCACAAGGGCCACAACCTTTCTTTGAGAGTGGCGAATTCAGAGCCCCGGTTAGCAAGATGAGCATCCTTAAATCGCTAACTGATCCGGGTACTCCACCGCCTCACTTTCCAACTCTTGAATCTTGGCCACACCTAGACGATTGGCCTCAACAAGTGAAGCCATTTAAGCGTTGTTGTGCTCGCATGCAACTTTCAAGTCGGCGAAAACCTTCAAGTGCTTCTCCTTGGCAACTTGGGCTTCTTCACGAACTTGAGAGAGCTCGTACTAGAGGGTCTTCACCTTTTCATCCTGAGCCTTCTTTTCCCACTCCAGTTGAATCCACAACCATTCAATCACCCCCTTCTGGGTTACCAAGCAAGTACCACTCCCGCAACACTCCAGCCATGCTGGCCATAGCTCCGACCATATGCACAACGACCGATTTTTCTACTGCATCCCTTGAACGGACCTTTGGATACAGCCGCTCACCAGGCGGCATAGACATGTTGAATTCTACACAGGCTTTTGGGTCACTTAGACGGGTGCCCTCTTTATATCCTAGCTGGGGATATACACTTCCTCGCCGCTAGTGGGATTGAAAGGATAACGCAAAATGAATGGACCCTTATGAGAAAAATGCCCCTTAGCAAATCCTGGCCTAGGGGGATGAAGGATCAATCTGCCTGTAAGAAAGATCACGCCCCTTCCCGACACCTTCTGAACAGGGGGATCCTGGATAACAACGCACCTTGGGCAAAAACAAGCTTCACAGTTTGTAAAGGTTTCACGCTGACCACAAAGGACTGCGGCTCGATATGTTTTTTTATGCGCTTGCCGGGCTTTTCATGAAACTTCGAAGGATAGAATATCCGCTACTTCTTAGCGATCAACATTAGGCGGGGTTGGTCTTCGCTGGCGTGCTCCTAGTCACCTCTTTTCGTCGCTACAACCTTCTCAGCAAATTTTTGAGCTTGTAAAGCCACAAGATCAGCTGTACAAGACAAAAGAGCATAGTAAGTTCAAATTGGAATAAGCAAGGGTAAATAAGGCATAACATTGAAAACACTTGCGCTTCACAGATGCCTCCACATTCTTCAGGGTGTCCTCGAGCATCATCCCTTTTCCCTTTGGGGACCTTAAGGAACCCTTCTCCGAAACCTTCTTAGTGGAATCGAGTTTCTTCAAGGTAGAGGCAAGCTTCGCATCCTTCAAAGGGGTCTGTTTTTTTCGGGGCCAAGTAAGGCCTAACTCAAGCAGCGGGGGAGGTCCTCGCTTTCTCCACATTCTCTCCACGAGCATCACCACCACGACCGCTGGACCCGCTGGCTCTAGTCTCCCCCTGCTGCTGTCCCGCCGACCCGCGACCCACGAATAGAGAATTAGATGGTTCAAGTTGTTCCTCGCCGGTCGAGCCTTGC
Source organism: Rudbeckia hirta (assembly GCA_028566315.1). Classification (NCBI taxonomy): domain Eukaryota; kingdom Viridiplantae; phylum Streptophyta; class Magnoliopsida; order Asterales; family Asteraceae; genus Rudbeckia; species Rudbeckia hirta. The sequence continues at coordinate 8,593 of JAOXOA010352953.1, forward strand.
AACTCTCATCCACGCTGGAAAGGAGTACGAAAAGTTGACCGGTAGCGGAGACGACCGTTAACTGGCCTGCTAGGGTAAGAATTTGGGTATCTTATTCCTTTGAAGGACAGATGTCTAGGAGTGGATCTGCGGGATGGTAGAAGTTACCATCTAAAACCTCAAAACATTCTTCACGCCCTCCACAAGGGGTTGAACTGTGAAGCGATGCTCAACATGGTTTTCAAATAATAGATTGATGAACTTATCAGTATCTGAGAAAAAAAAGTTACAGAAAATACTACAACATAAATGAAAAAAAGTAAGAAGAAAATGGACGGCGTAGCTTACATTCACCCTCAAGCAGCATAGTGGGGACTATCCATAGATCCTCCCACAGACGACTCACGCCATAACCACCCAAGGCCGCTTTTGTAACGTGGGCCCGCCCGACAGAGCATGATACCGATCATGCTTCTCAATCTTCTTAATATCAAAACCTTCATTAATGACGGATTCCTTGGGAGCATCACGAAAGGGATAACCCATTCCTTAATATAGATTAACTTGTGACGGATTCCTTGGGAGCATCTCGAAAGGGATCACCCCTTCTTTAATATAAAAGAAATTTGTTTTTCTGGTCATGAAGACTGACAGGCGCCGCTCCTTGGCAATCCTTGATCTTATCACGTTTATTGAAAGAATACCAGTCACATGATCATCACTTCATCTCGTAGAATACGTTGAACTTGAAGGGTGTAGGAGTTATCATCTGTGAAAGGCATGACAACTCAAAGTAACTCCCATGAGACCCGGAGGATGCATTTGGGAGATGTGAATTTGGTAGTATTTAATAAGATTTCCGACAAACTGGGAAAGAGGAAGAAAGACATAACATCTATCAAAGAAATGAACGTTATCTTAACCGGAGGAGCATCAATGGCAGTCTCACTCTTGCTTAGGAATTCAGCACCCCAAATCCCAATCGGCCCTGAAGCCATAATATCTTGCCAGCTCATAGAACAGGGTCTTGTTTCATTTTATTACGACAATTTTGGTGGTCTCCTTTTGTTTCTTCTTCGGGGAATGAGCTTTAGAAGGCGACATTATGTAAAAGAAAGGACGAAAAGTTAAAAGATTTGAAGTTTTGGAAGTTTTTTTAGAGAAACAATGGCGAATTGAAGAAATCGTAGAGAAAAATGGTGAAGACGACGCATGTTATATAGGCTTTGCATTAAATGCGCCATCATGAGCAGGGGAAACGTGTTACAAGCACGTGGGCCATGAGCCGGTCGTCATCGCCACGTGTCCACAACATACGAGAATGCCGGATGAAAAGACACGCGGGCGCACTCTATCCCCGGCTGTAATCGTGGCAGGATTTGAAAACGTCACTGTCACGGAGGACAGTCTTTTCACCTGGCAATAAGCTTATCCTTTTAATACTGAAAAAGGGCGTAGGACCCATGGAATCTCCAAGATTATTAAATACTAACTAGATGCTTGCCTGCCGCGCGTTGCGGCGGCGGCAAAGCATCTCATGTGGTGGTGTACGTAAACAGCAGAGTAACTGTTTTATATGTATAATAAAGCAAGTACAAAGTAAGCAAACCTTAAAGGACCAAAAAAAGTGAAATGAGTTGATACAATGAGTATAAAGTAACCCTACAATACATAAGGCGAACATCCGCTTATCAAGGTGTTGAAGGACTACCAAAGAAGCTGCTTAAATGTTCTTGTACAATAGATGTTTTCGCATCTCGGTTTTTTTCCATCACCACATTTTGAGATGCTTGGTAGCCACCGTTTTGCCTGTTGATGCGATTAATCGTCTTTTCTATGTTAAGTGATTTAGTATATGTGCAACGGCCTATGGGTCAACTCCTCCTTTCCACCTGTTTGATCCGCTTTGTTATTAATATTTTCAAAAGATAACTCAAATGGATATGCAAATTTCTTACTTTGCGTTACTTTGTGGTTTAATAGAGACATGTCAGGCGGCTGGGGTGAAGTTCAGCAACATCATTGGTCACTTCCTTGTCTTCTACAATGTACTCCTGCCCATAACAATCAGCTTTCATCAGTATTGTATTAAAAATGCATAAAGCAACCAACTTTTTATTTCAATAGATAAGACTTTGTTAATATAGGTTTATTAATCAGATATAAGAGTTACTATTTGTGAAACTCAAAAAAATAAAAAGACCATAAGTGTCTGCGGCTGGCCTGACCTAATGTTACCCAGCCTGACCTGATGTCAACAAACTTGCGCAACCCGATTAATCCAACAAATTGCAACAACTGAATCCCTATAAAAAGAACAGTCACCTGAAATAGCACATATATTTAACATCATTATATGTATCAATGGCAAAATAGGTCGTTTGGTTGTATTTGTAACAGGCCGGGTCATACCAAACTGACATAGATATCCTATTATAGAAAATAATGGAACCACCTAATCTGCTTAAGGTTTGTTACCATATCTGAGCATCTTTCTTGCCTCTTAGTGAATCGTCTTCGAGTGCTCCTTGGGTCTCTGCAGCCTAGAGTGCAACATAAAGACTTTTTTAGGTCAACTTGTTGCTTATAAACCTGTTGTAAGCGAAGTTAAATGGTTGTTATAGATCTGAATGAGCTGTCAACACCAAGAAAATTACCAGGCAACTACATTTTATTATGTTAAATCAAGAATGGGAGAATCAATTAGAACTGACTTTTGTATGTGAACTGGTTTGTTATGCATTGTTGTAGACCTGAATGACCTGAACCATATTGTGCAATCTGATTCACACAATCAGGCAATGACAAATCCATCTTCAAGCGCAGAGTTGAAGACACCCATATCCAAAAACAAATGCATCATATTTTAACAAATTCTCAATCCGAATAAATCAAACAAATTAACTGAATCATCTCATACCCAATGCAATTTCATCTGTACATGAGGCAAGTCTATTGATCTTACATACCTTTTGTAGGTATTCAAATTGCAAAGTGGGATGTAAACCTGTGACCAATTACCAACACATTTTATTGAAAAAAAAAGCAGCTTTTAAAAGAAGTTAAACCAAGCAAACAAATTTATGAAGATAAAAAAAATAACAAATCTAGTTTTGTAGTAGATTGAGACCGCTGTTTATTGTGGTTGAATGAAGACTCTTGGCAAGCAGACACGATGGTCAACAGCAACAGTTACACCACCAATCGTTCTATTTCTAAACAATAGATGTCGCCTTTTCATCCACCGCGAAACCCTAGCTGTTGCCGCCGCCTTCCATCACCGATAGTCCTTTTCCTAAACCATAGCCGTTGCTTTTCAGCCATCGGGAAACCCTAGTCGCTTCCTGTACAGCGTACTTTACCTACGGAGGAGCACCATGGCAACCAAAAACGATAACCACGAACCCCTGTTGAAAACATGAGGGCAAAGGATTGATGTCAACGAAGGAACTCTAGAACAAATTGCGTACCTTACCTACGCTCGATCCGACAATAGTGTGCAGCAGAGGCGGTTATTGTTCCACAGCGGTGTAGGCGGGTAGACGATGATGTAAGGCGGCATGGTGATGGGCTGAATTCGGGCTGCGATGGTGGTTAAGGCGGCGACGGAGGTGTGTAGCGTAAAGGAAGACTGCGATGTAAAGAAGACCAGAAGCATCAAGATTAGGAGGAGGATGAATATGCATCCTTATCACAAAAAGAAAATCAGCGGCTGCGAATCGTCCAGAAAAAGGAGGGCCAAGATCAAATTACATACTGTTCAAATGCTATTCATACTATTCAAAGCATTCTATTTTAAATATATAGTATAATGCTAGCATAATTCAGCCATGCTGTGCGGCTGGAATTCAACATCAATTCATTTCGTGATGATGTCACTACGGTATGGGGTCTTTGTATAGTATTCGAAAAAGAAAATAAAAAAATAAAATCATGATTGTGTGTTTGAGCGAAATCAAGTGGGAATAAAAATGAAAATCGAATGAAAATAAATAAAAAAACGAAGACATGAAAAAAGAGAAATCCAAGAAGAATGTTAAAAAATTATCACTGTGTTTGTAAAGTTTTTATCTATCCTTTATAATAAAAGAAAACATTTAATATGAGGTGTCATCCATATATGAAACCTTTCTAC
>JAOXOA010354857.1:0-12666 GCA_028566315.1 Rudbeckia hirta
TTGTACGACCGTTTGTTATTCGTGGGCGCGACCACCGTACTGTGGTCCGACTTAGCTTGTGGTTCGGCCATCTTGGTTGATGGTCCGGTTTGTTTGTGGGGTGACACCCGAACCTTTTGGTCGGACCTTTAGTTTGGGTGTTACCCCTTCAAGTCCCCCCAGTCCCATTGTTCGACTCTTTTCTTATAAAGTCGGAGGATGGGACTTTTAGTCGCGCCATAGTGATGAACAGTGACGGTTTACTGTTCCCACTACCGTTTGTCGTTTTGTACACGTGTCGTCCGCTTGTAGGTTGATTGGACGTTTGGAATTCCGTTTTCCCCTATATAAGGTTTTACCGTCCCATTAATTACTTTTCACTGTTTATCGTTCGTCCTTCGTCTGACAAATTTCGAGCGTCGAATCTTCTTGTCAGGTGCGTCTTCCGGTTCTTTCTTTTTCTAATTATGAGTTCTAAGGATAATATGAGTGTCGTTTGTTCGACGCTCAATCGTAGGCGTCTAATGGATTGTGTCAATGATTATGCGATCCCTTTGGATCTTCATCCGACCTTGCCGGACCCAAATCTTCCGGTTTATCCGTTCCATCGTCCGGGAACTTTTAATATATATACGAAGTTTTTCTCGTATTCCAATGTTCGGATTCCTTTTTCTCGATTTTTGTGCAAAGTGCTCATGTTTTTTGGTGTTCATCTTTCCCAATGTAATCCTTTGGGAATCGGTCGGGTGATGCACTTTGAGATCTCATGTCGCTCGTTCGACAAGGTTCCGGATCTCCAAGTGTTCCGTGTCTTTTACAAGTTGAATAGGCAGGGTGATTGGTATACCTTTGAGGCCCGGAAAAATGGTCCCAAATGTTATAGTTGGATCATCAGTAGTCTGAAGGACTGGAAGGACGCCTTTTTTACGTTGGACGACCGCTGTCTTCCTCGTGGTATGGTTTGGCGCAGCCCGGATGATAAGTTTAGTAACGACATGCCGAAGGATTACGACAAGCGTTTGTTTCAGTCTTTGGTGGGGAATCCTACCCATGTCCGACCCTTACCGGAACATATCTTGGTGATGGGTCGGATTAGTAGGAAGTGGTCGCCGCCGAATCGTATTCCGACGATACACATGAATGGGAAGGGTGAGTTCTGGCACAAATGGTGGTTTGTTTCCTTGTAGCATTACTTATGATTGTGTTATTTTGCAGAGATGTCGCTCAAGAAGGCGTTGAGACTGAAGAGGTTCGATCCGGACGTGCAGTTTACTTATTTACAACAAGATAAGGGTGACAAGAATTTTCTCGATCAAGTGAGCAAGGCTGTTTGTTTCCCTCACCCAGAGAATACCGATGCTACATCCTCCGGTGGTGGAACATCTTCCGGAGCACAGGCGCATGTCTCGAAGCCTGTGACTGCTGATGCGTCTACCTTGGCGACTGTGCCGGAGGATCGTCCGATCAGTGAAACTCCTGCGAGTGCTGAAACCGAAGGTACGGCGTCTGGTGATGGAAAGAAGAAAAGGAAGAAGAGGAAAAGGTCAAAGGGGGATTCGGTGTCATCCGACGTTGTTACGGATCAAATTACATCTCCTCCCATCTCGCTGGATATGGATGCGGGTTATACTTCGACCTTCGACTTCCGTGACAAGAGTTCCGATGTGATACTGGAAAATCTGACGGACCATCTTTATTCAGGACGAACTGCTCGAGATCAGCCGCATTCAGGTCAGGATTCTGATTTACTTAAAGGTTTTGCATATGGGGAGGCGCCGGAGTATGGGATGTCTGATTTACTTTCTAACTCCGAAGGTCACACAGGTTCGGATGGTAAGGGCAAAGGTCATGAATACGTGGATGTTGCGTCCGTCGATGCGTCTGGATCTCAATCGTCTTGGATTGGGGAGTATCTGAAGTTGTCTCGTTTTGCAGAGACGGGGTCGGATGAGCGGTTATGGAATCCGGAGGAGAAGTATGTCCCGGATTGGACGGTGTTGAACAAGGATCCGGTCGAGGATGCATATTCTGCCAAGATGATGTTGTATAATCTTTCTACTCCCGCTGTTTGTTCCAAGCTGCAACGTTTAAGCAGATCATCTTTTTCTGACTTGGTCTGCGTTAATGGTATGCATTCGGGGTTCATATTGGCCGAGCTTCACCGCCGTTGGGTGCATGAGCTTATGCGTACCAACTTGTTAGAGCGGAAGTTGGAGCGGGCTGATACGGCTCCCTGGGTTGAGAAGGTGAAGGCGAAGGAGGCGGAGATTCTTGAGGTGAGGTCGAAAGTTAGCAAATTATGTGCTATGAACTCGAGCCTGCAAGCTGCGAATGCTGCGGCTGCTGCGGAACGTGACAATGTTGTGCATGAGAAATCGGAGATTGAAGTTGAGTGGAAGAAGGAAACGTCCGATCTGAAGGCAATGCTGGAGGATTGTGAGAAAGGTAAATGTCTTGTACGTCTTTCCGCCTGGGTTTCCTGTGTACTAACTTTTTTCAATTCGTGCAGAATGTGATTCGTTGAAGCAGTCAGAGCAGGAGTGGAGGGAAAAACATGCTTCGATGGAGAAGGAGTTGGAGAGTGCCAAGGGGGCAAGTGCATCGGAGATTGCCAGGCTAACTGCCGAGTTAGAGAGACTGCAGGTCGAACGCCGTGCGGAGGCAGCTGCGATGTCGTACATGTTGAAGCCCGGTCTGAGAAATTTTTCGCACTATGTTCGGAGTAAGAGCACATTCAGTGCTGCGGTAGTTGGTGTAAATAACGCGATGAACAACTGTGGATTCAACGAGGGCTTAAAGTGCGGGTATCACTATTCGGGGATGTAAGTGCCGATGCAACAGGTGCCACAATACGACCCGAGTGCCGAGGGCGGATTGACTGATGCCTTGATCAAGATGGAAGGTGTTGAGCTGCCGTTGCTAATGCGACTTGAGGCACTTGTGGGTGCCCCCCGGAGGAGTGGAGACAGTTGTTAGAAGATACCCCTGAAGATGTTATTGAGGACGAGGATGAGGATGATGTTGTGGATGGGTAGGCTGACGGTTTGGTTGTAATGTTTGTTTTTTGTGTTACGACTGTTGGATGTAAATATATTATTAAATACGTTGCTGTGTCAATATTTTGGTTCTGATATTTACGGTTAGGGTTGTAGACCTTATTATATGCGATCCGGTATTTTCTAGACTTGATTCGATCTTGATCGGATAAAATTTTAGAACCCTTGGTAAGGGTGGTCCGGCATTTGCCGGACTTGATCCGATCTTGATCGGATAAAATTTTAGAACCCTTGATAAGGGTGGTCCGGCATTTGCCGGACTTGATCCGATTTTGATCGGATAAGAATTTATAACCCTTGATAAAGGTGGTCCGGCGTTTGCCGGACTTGATCCGATTTTGATCGGATAAGAATTTATAACCCTTGATAAGGGTGGTCCGGCATTTGCCGGACTTGATCTGATTGTGTATGAAGTAAAACATAAAGAAGCTCCGGCTTTTCATTTCATTTTAAAAGGTGATTACATATAACACTTCTTAAGATGAATCCCATTCCAAGCTCTTGGGATTGGTGTTCCGTCCAGTTTCGCAGCTGGTATGATCCTTTTGTGCCTACCTCTTTGACAATGTACGGACCTTCCCATTTGGGACCTAATTTGCCCGATGGTTCTGCCCGACTTGCTTCATTGCTTCTCATTACAAAATCTCCTGTCTTGAATGTTACGGGTTTGACTTTCTTGTTGTAATACTTCTCCATTTCTTTTTTGTATCTGGCCTCCTTAATTGCTGCGACCTCTCGTCGTTCCTCGAGAAGGTCCAGGTTTTCTCTTAGCTGGGTGTCATTGTCTTCCGCATGTAGGAGAAGTCTTGGTGAAGGTTGCCCGATTTCGGCTGGTATCACGGCTTCAGTTCCGTACGTTAGGCTGAACGGTGTTTTACCGTTGCTGGTCTTTAGTATCGTTCGGTGGGCCCATAAGACACTTCCTAGTTCGTCCGCCCATGCCTTTCCCTTTTTTCCAAGCCTTGTTTTGATACCTTCGACAATGCTGCGATTGGCTCTCTCGACCTGCCCATTGGCTTGTGGACGGGCTACAGATGAGATACTTGTTTGATGTGAAGGTCGACACACCATTGTTTGAAAGGGTTTTCTGCAAATTGACGACCGTTGTCGGAGATGATGTACAGGGGCAAGCCGAACCTACAGATGATGTGTTCCCAGACAAACTTTTTGACCTCCTGACCTGTGATTCGGGCTAAAGGCTTTGCTTCGACCCACTTCGTGAAGTAGTCTATTGCGACTATAAGGAATTTGACTCGTCCTGCGACTTCCGGAAATTGACCAACAATGTCAATGCCCCATTGCTGGAACGGCCAAGCCGCCGTCACAGGTATTAGTTCGTTTTTTGCTCGGAGGCTTACCGGAGCATGCCTTTGGCAGTCCTCGCATGATCGTAACTCTTCCACCGCACTTTGGTGCATGTTTGGCCAGAAATATCCGGCGTTTTTGGCCTTTGTGATCACCATGCGAGGTCCGGTGTGTATGCCGCATATCCCCCAATGGATTTCTCGGATCACGTAGCTTGCCTCGTCCGGCGTTAGGCAACGCAGTAGTGGTCCCAGATAGGTTTTCCGGTAGAGTACGCCGTCCTGGACTTGGTATTGCATGGCTTTGACTTGCAACTTCCTTGCTTCGGCTTTGGCCTCCGGGAGTGTTCCGTCGGTCAAATACCGGATGATTGGTGTCATCCAAGTGTCAGCTTCTTCCTGAACCATGAACGCTTCCGATGATTCGACGGACGGTGAGTTTAGTACCTCGACCCGTACTTCTTTGGCCAGGTGGTCAAAAGCTACGGATGCCAACTTGCTCAATGCATCTGCTTTTTTATTTTTGCTCCTGGGTATGTGCTTGACTTTGCATGATTCGAATTGTCGCATGATGCTTTGAGTGAGCTCTAAATACTTCATCATGTTTGCCTCCCGAGCCTCGTACTCGGTGGAAATTTGATTTGCGACTAACATTGAGTCCATGTGAGCCGTGATCCTTCGAACATCAAATTTAATTGCCAAACGAAGTCCGGCTATGAGAGCTTCGTATTCCGCTTCGTTATTTGATGTTTGGAATTCCAACCGCAGCGCATGTGTGATTTCAGATCCTTCCGGGTCTATGAGAATCAGTCCGGCCCCGGAGCCATCCTGGCTTGATGCTCCGTCTGTATATAATTTCCACTTTCGCGCTGGTGGAGGGTGGGCGTTGTTTTCTTCGTCCGGTGTTTCGGCCAGGAAGTCTGCCACGATTTGTCCTTTGACCGAATCTCTGCTTCGGTATGAGATTTCATAAGGTCCTAGTTCGATTGCCCATTTTGCCAGCCGGCCTGATATTTCTGGTTTCCGAAGGACGCTCTGGATTGGCTTGTCCGTCAATACTTCGATGTTGAAGGCTTGGAAGTATCGGCGTAACCGTCGTGAGGCATGAACTAGTGCTAATGCGAGCTTCTCCATTGCCGGGTAGCGTGTTTCGTAATCTTTTAAGGCTCGGCTAACATAGTATATGGGTACTTGTCTTTGCGGTCTGTTGGCAACCAGCACAACGCTTACGGCTCCTTGTGATGCGGCTAGGTATAACGCTAGGCTTTCTCCGACTTCCGGAGTGGTTAGGGTCGGAAGCTCAACTAGGCATTATTTGAGTTCCTTGAAGGCCACATCTGCCTCTTCCGTCCATTCTATCTTTTTTCCGCAGCTCTTTTTTAGGACGTTCATAAATGGCAAAGTGCGTTCTGCGGCTTTTGACAGGAACCTGTGTAGTGCGACCAGTCGGCCGTTTAGGGCTTGGATGTCTTTGGTTGTTCTTGGCTGTTGCAACTCGAGTATTGCCTTGACTTTGTCGGGGTTGGCTTTGAGACCGTCCTTCCCCATGATCATCCCCAAGAACTTTCCTTCTTCGACACCGAATGAGCATTTCTTCGGATTGAGCTTTAAGTTTACGGATCGCAAGTTGGAAAAAGTTTCTTCTATATCCTCCAGCATTCGGGCCTCGTTTCTGCTTTTTATTACGACGTCGTCGACGTATACTTCAATGTTTCGGCCTATCTGTTGTTGGAAAACTTTGTCCATCATTCTTTGGTATGTTGCTCCGGCATTTTTGAGGCCGAATGGCATTTTCTTGTAGCAATATAGGCCGTGGCTGGTGATGAAGGCTGTTTTCTCTTCGTCGTCCTTTGCCATCAGTATCTGGTGGTAGCCCTTATATGCGTCCAGGAAACACTTCAGCTTGTATGGTACGACTGAATCTATTTTGATGTCTACCTCCGGCAATGGGTAACAGTCTTTCGGACATGCGTCGTTGAGATTCTTAAAGTCGATGCACATGCGCCATGATCCATCCGACTTTTTCACCATTACTGGGTTAGCGACCCAGGTTTGATACTTGACTTCTCTGATGATGTCGGCATCTAGTAGTTTCCGAACGTCCTCCATTACGGCCTTGTTCCGGTCAGGACCCATGGTGCGTCGTTTTTGTGCGACCGGTCGACAGTCTCTTCGAACATGTAGCCTATGCTCTGCTACTTCTCTCGGTACTCCGGTCATGTCGCGGTGTTCCCATGCGAAAACATCAATATTGCTTTGTAGTAGTCGTAGTAACATCTTTTTTATTTCCTGGGGCAACTGTGATCCGACCTGGATTTTTTGGTCCGGGAATCGAGCGTTTATAATCCAAGCCTCGGTGTTGTTCCGGTTGTTTCTCTCCACCTGGATGGGTTCCGGTGTTTTGGTTAGCTGGACCGCATTAACATGTTGAATAAATTCTGTTTCCAGAGTAGCGACTCCTGTCGGTGTTGGAAATTTCATGGAGCCATGGATTGTGGAGCTGATTGCTGCAAATGCTCGCATTCCTGGTCGTCCGAATATGACATTGTGAGGTGATCGTGCATTGACGATTACGAATGTCAGTGGGATGGTGCGGCATCTTCCTTCTTGTCCTAGCGTAATTGGCAGCGTCACTTGGCCAATTGGTCGGACCAACTCGCCGGAGAAACTGATCAGCGAGTTTGATCCCCCGACCAACAGTCGTTTTGCCCCTTCATGCAGTTGGTCGAAACAAGAGATGTACATTATGTCTGACGCGCTTCCCCCGTCAACGTAGATGCGTCGCACCTTATGTCCGGCTATGATTCCGGATACGATCACCGGGCTTTCACTACCTCCGGACCGATGTATTGGCGGGAATGTTATGATTTGCCGCATCCAGTCTTCCATATGAGTCGGGTCTCTCTTTTGTACTGGGTGAGTACCAAGTACCATGCCAATCTCCATTTGATCATTATTGTTTTCCCGCGTTTGCTTGTTTCCCCTGGTTTTGATGTCCCGAACCAGGTGTGCCAGTTTGCCCGACTTGACTGCCTTTTCTATTTCGCCCTTCAGGATGCGACATTCGTCAGTATCGTGCCCCCTATCTCGGTGGTAGTCGCAGTATTTCTTGGTGTTCGTGTTTTTGTGAGTCGACTGCTTTGCTGGGACTGGAAACCGGACGTTTTCTGTGTGCAAAATTTCTGTCGGGGTTTTTGTTAAGTCCGGGTAAGCGTCTTGCCCCGGCGGTCCCGAGAATAGTCGTCGATTCGGGTTTCGGTCGTGTCTCGAATAGGGTTGAGATCGTGGTCTATTCCAGCTGTTGTTGCGATCTGATGGTGCGTGCTGCTTCCATGGGGATTTTGGTTTGTACCTTGCTTCCTGTTCCTTCGGGGTGGCACACGCGCCTTTACCCCGCACAAATGCTCTTGCTTTTTCCATTAAAGACTCCATCGTGCGCGGAAAATCTTCGTGCAACTTCTCGACCAGCTGTGTGTTGCGTACCCCGTGGCAGAATCCGGAGATGCGGAGCTGATCGCCGGCTCCTGTTATCATCATACTTTCCCTGTTATACCTGACTAAGAACTGTTCGACGGTTTCCCCATCTCGTCGTCGTATGTCGTGTATGGATGTGATCTCTTTTGAGCAACGTCGCTGCTGACTAAAGTTGGCTAAGAACATTTTTGAAAATTCTTCAAAACTATCGATCGATCTGTCTGGCAAGCTGTCGAACCATACCCTCGCCACTCCGGTGAGAGTTTGCGCGAACATGTGACACCATGCCGGCATGGGCCACTGTTCCACTTCTCCGGCTCCCACGAAGATGTGCATGTGATCATCAGGGTCGGAGATTCCATCATATTTTGTTACATTCGGCGGCATCTTCAGCTTTTGTGGTAACTTGGCTTCGAAGATTCGTTGCGAAAACTTTGATTTTGATAGCATGGTGCTCGGGCGGTACGGCATAGATAGTTCGTCGTCCGGTTTTTGGCCTGACGCTAGTAGACGAACTACCTCCGGACTTAGTCCCCCCAGATTGAGTTGTCCTGTTGGTGGGTTATCATTTTGATTTGTGGATTTTATGAACTCGTGGAGAAATGGTAACAGATCGCTGGTTGGGGCTGGCAATGGGTTTGTTGTGGTAATGGTCGAAGTGGTGAACTGCGGTGTCTGGGTGTTGGTAATAGGGTCGAGAAAGAGTCGTGTTTTCAAGCTTTGCAATGTTTCCTCCTTTTCCTGATACTTCTGTAGTTTTTCCCAGAAGGTTCGGTTTTTTATCAGGAAGTCGTCATCAAAGATAGGTACGTCCTCGATGTTCACCACGTTGCTTGTTGCCGGTACACTTGTCGCTACGTTACTAGATGATGGCGGAATGTCAGACATTGCTTGTTGCCGGTACACTTGTCCTCGATGTTCACCACGTTGCTTGTTACCGTACGCACCACCTCAAGCCCCAAAAAATAACTTAAGTCACCGAGGTCCTTAATTGCAAATTCCGAGTGTAGCGCAACCATAAAGTCCCATAAGAGCATGTCCTAATTACCTGTAAATATCAAATCATCGAGATAGACAAGCAAATACATAACACGGTGTGCTTGTCGATAATAAAAAGAGAGATGTATCAGCACGCGAACAAGTAAAACCATATATAATAAGAAAATCTCCCAACCAATGAAACCAAGTTCGTGGATCTTGTTTCAAACCATAAGGAGGCCGATTTAGTTTACAAACATGATCTGGAAACCGAGGATCAGTAAAGCCCGGAGGTTGCTCCATGTACACACATTCAGACAAATGACCGTGCAAAAAAGCATTGTTAACATCTAACTAATGGAGCCGCCAATCATTGAGAACCGCAATAGTTAAATTGACACGAACCGTCGATGCCTTGACAACAGGACTGAAGGTGTGAGAATAATCCAGACCCGAGTATTGAGAGTAGCCTTGAGCGACTAGGCGGGCTTTATGTCGGTCGATTGAGCCATCCAACAAATACTTGGTTCGAACTAGCCATTTGGAACCAACAATGTGGCGACCAACCGGACGGGGAACGAGGGTCCAAGTCTGATTTTTGTGAAGAGCCTGAAGTTCGAGTTGCATGGCAGCGCACCACTTTGGAATTTAATGGCAGTTTGATATGATTTTGGATCACTCGCAGCATGCAGAGCAAGGTGGATAGGATTATGAACAAGGGCAGAGAAGTCGGATAAATGAAGGGGTTTGAAGATCCCCGATTTAGCACGAGTAACCATCGGATGGGTCGGTAACAGTGGAGGCAGGACTGGGGAAGGGGTGGGACCGGAAGAAGCACTGGCTGGAGTAGAAGGCGAATCGGGTGAAGACGGGTCAGAGGAGTGAGGTGTAGGTGGTGGCGAGGGAGGTGGCGAAGGTAAAGATGTCACGGAAGGTGTAACGATTGGATCATGGATAGGGGGCTGGGTGGAAGAAGGTGTCGACAAGGTGTGAGAATGAAGATCAGTAGAAAATTGATGTGGGTCCATGGTTGGTTGGAGACGTTTAGTAGGTTAACTAGTGGGTGGTGTAGTAGAATTAATAGGATTAATTGGGTGATCATCCAAGAAGGCAGTGAGCTCCAGCTGAGTAATTGGAACACGATCTTGCATGCCATAAATGGAAACACTGACTCATCAAATCTGGCATGACGAGTGACATAAATACGGGAGGTGATCGGGTCAAGGAACCGATTACCTTGGTCGATGGGACTATACCCAATAAAGATACAAGGGATGCTCCGAGATGCAAGTTTGTAAATGGCATAGTCCCGAAGGTACGGAAAAACACGACACCCAAAGGCCCTATTGTAATTGGGTTGGTTGGAGAAGAAAACCTCATACGGGGAAACACCATCCAAAAGTGAAGTACGAAGATGATTTACGATATAAACTGCAGATGCAAAGGCATCAACCCAATAAGCGGTTGGAATTTGAGCATTGAACATCATGGCCAAGCCTTGATTTTTCTATTATCTAAAAATGTGGGCAATGTTTTAATATTGCTGTTATTAAATTGTCCAGTTGACAACGGAAAGATATGATGCTAACCAATTAATTCAATATGTTGGACATATAACAACAAATTCCTACTGATTTTTTTGTTTGAATTATTCACTAGTTTGCTATATATTTTATTAATTTGTTTTGTGGTACAGGCGAATGGCGACATCAACAGAATTATGACTGACTTAAATAGAAGTTATGACACAACATAATCAAAGGTATGGTCTTTAACTAATGCGATTATAATATTTATAACAGTATCTTCATTTTCTAAAACCAAGTTGAAAATGTATACAACTTGGTCTGCATTTTTCTCAGGATGCAAGTGGACCTTATGAGGTTGTGCCTTTTGTTGTCTATGACGATGCACTCCCGGATCATGTGACAACTCTTTATCAATATATAGATATAGCATTACAAGTTGCCTAATAGTTTAATATAAACTTCTAATGATAAGCAATAGAAAGCTCCAGAAACACAAATAAAACATAATATATTTGACATTTGTGATATATATTTTCTAGCTTATTTGCAGGACTCCTATTAAATTTTGTGTTATCACAAGTTACATCATTATCAAATTAATACAAGTATAGTTATCAAGATCAGGTTCAGTATGATTTTGAAAAAAAGTTCTAACAGGATGTGTTATTGTTGTAAAAATGAAAAGTTAACAATGTTAATATCCAGACCCAATTGTTTTTGTTTATATTGTATGAACAAAATCCAAACGTTGTTTAGGTATTTTATTGAGATTTTAACTATTTTAGTTGACCACGATTTAATAAATTACAAAAAAAAACAATTTTTGGCCACGTTAAGTTAAATACAACTGTTTCAGTTCACTGCAAAAAACAACAATTGTTTGCATATCAAAACAAGTATAATTATAAATGGTTGCCGCGGCCACGAAACGGACCCGAACGTGATTGGGTGGCAGAGAATGCCACTGTTGGAGCAACAACATCATGGAGTGATTTAGAAAATAATTCTTGGCCGATGGTTCTTTGTATCAACTCCGTCAGCGAGATGTCGGGATGTACGATGCGGATAGTAGTGGAAAAGGATTCAAATGACGTTCCAAGACCCTTCAAAAACCAATGTGTTTGTTCCTCATTAGACACCGGAAAACCAATCGAAGCCAGTTGGTCACAAAAACCTTTGAATTGTCGAACGAACTCAGCAACCGACAATGAGCCGCGGCGAAGGGACTGCAACTGATCCCGAAGGTTCTGCACCCGTTCTCTAGATGTATTACCGTATGCGGCTTCAAGAGCAAGCCAGACTTGTCTAGCCGAAGATAATCAAATAGGAGAAATTTACCAGTTATGTGTTTAATTTTATTAATTATGATGTATTTTTTCCTTCTACTTTTTATGACTACGGTAAAAAAATATTTGGGATACCCCTGAATTTTCGGTCTGGATCCGCCACTGGTGGGGAGACTCTCAAACACCATTACAAATGAAAGAGCTTGTAGTACCTTATAGCACTCGATCAACGAAGAACATAAGAACACCTAATGATCGATGATCCCTTCGTATCAGATTTTAGCAATGGCGGATCAAGAAAAGGAAAGGGAACCTTAAGGCAAGTTTCAAACCCAGAAGTCGTTAAAAATCCATTTTTACAAAACGGAATGACCGACCTAAATGTTGGTTCAGGCCCCAATCGAACACACACTCTTAACACTTGCTCTCGTATGTGTATGAACTTGCACATAAATTAAATAAAGATGAAGATTTAGAAAGCTATCGGTTCTGTATTGAAAACTAGAAAAGGGTACTTAACAATAAACTAATACACCTATTTATACCAAAAAATGAAAATAAAACCACAATCCACGATCTCTAGAGACTCGGTCTTTTCAACGATACTTCCAATCCATTATCTGAAACCCGGTCAATCAACCCAAACCCATGATGTTATTGACCCGTTTAATCCGTTGAACCTAACCCGTCTGACCCGTCAACCCATGTCTCGTGAACGAACCCGATTAACCCAACACTAAAATTCCATCCCTTCAACGTGCATGGGTTCAATGAGTGGCACTATAAATGCAAACAAAACTTGAATTGGACAAAACACCATGAAGGCTGAAACATGCAGATTCAGGTAGCAGGCATCCATGTGAGAGGTGGCTCATGTGCATGTTCACAGTTTAACAAACCGGTCTGAGACCACTTAGGCTGACCGTAACCAGCCGCGGTGGGCTCTCCACGCGACCACATCATCACCGACCACAGGCCTCCCACCGTTACAACATCACGCGATCACCCGGCCGCGATCGCCTGGGTGACCGGGAATTTTGGTTTTTTTATTTTTTGATTT
>JAOXOA010355792.1:0-12577 GCA_028566315.1 Rudbeckia hirta
TTAAAATGTTTTGCTTTGTGTCGGTTAAATGTGTTTACCAGCGTAAGCTGACGTATTTTCAAAAGGATGACTGGTGCAGGTTAAATGCTCGGAGTGACGAGCCATGTTGTATCCGGCGAAAGTCCAGGAGCTTGCAACCCTGGAAATTAGCCGAAGATGTCACTTATGTTTTCCCTCTGTCTTGTTTCATAACTAGTAGTATTTTATGAACAACTTTGAAACTTGGGATATTTTGGTTTTAATGACTATGTTAATTTAATATTATATATACTTCCGCGCTTAATTACTGTTATACTCTGAATGTCACACGAGCTAACCCCGTGCACCTGGGCAATTATCGATAAGAAAAATCGGGGTGTGACAGAAACCACCATCGCCGTGTAACTGAAGCAGAGGAGGGAACAACCGATGAAAACCGCCGAATAACCACCACTACTATCGCCAGAGGAAGAGAGAATCGGGGCAAGAGAAACACCGTTACTGGAGAAGACCGCCACTGGATGTTCGCCGAAGAAAAAAATGATGAAATTAACCACCACTGGCCATAGAAGACGTTGGAGGACCCACAAAACATTGATGTGATCGGAAGAAGTCTAACAAATTTTGCCCTAGTGTTTGATCGAAGAACCAGTGACAAAGCAGAAGTAAGGGGCGTGTAATTTTGCCCCAAACTCTTTTGGGATCGAATACGGTTGAAGGAAGAGATGTGATGCACAGTATAAGGAAAAGGCAAATTGGGCCATGAGTTTTATTGTGTTGGGTCGTTAACCAAACACAAAGAAGTTCATTGGGTTAGTTTTAGTATTGTTTTCAAAGGTTTGGGCCAAGAAGAGTAAGGGCCGATCCATGTAGAAGGACAATGGAGAATTGAGTGGGCCAGTGGATAAAGCTATTGGGCCAGCTTATGAAAGATGGTATTTTATTTTAGTGGGGTTTAGCAAGAGACGAAGACAGGCGAGTGGACGACACTGAGGCTAGAGAGGACTCGGAAAGTAAAAACGAGACGGAGAGTTGAGAGACGACTCGAAATTTAAAGACGAGACAGAGAGTCTAGAGACGGTGACTCGGAAATTTGGAGGTGAAATGGAGAAAAGGAATCGGCAGAAAATCAGAGATGGAGAAAAATAAAAATTCCAGGTTTTGCAATTTATACCTGCTTATTTTAATTTCGCAGTTATTAATCTATCAGGAAAATGAATTAAAAGAAGATTAAAGTTAGGTTATGCCATTATGATTTGCGTTAGGAGAACGCTAGAATTATTGGAGAATTGTTGTTAGATAGACAAAATGGTAAACATATAGTATAGAAGTTTAGACAAACACCATAGGATGTTAATGTTGTGAGAAGACGAACACACGATAAGTGTTCGATGAGAAAAAAGTGGAGATAGAATTAGAGATGCCACTGACATTGGGTGTTTCTACGGAGAAGTATGACAGAGAGTTGTCATGGAGATTTGAGAGTTTAGGATCGATTTGGGGATAGTCGATTCATAGAAAAAAGAGACAGTACACGAACAAGAGTAGAACTAAGAAAGTTCTTGAGTTTGTATAACAAGACAGAGAAGTTGTGAACAAGAGTAGAACTAGAGAAGTTCTTGAGTTCATAAGAGGTCACAAATGTGTTTTGAACAAGAGTAGAACGAGAGACGTTCTTGAGTTCTTAGAAAAGAGAGTATGCAAACAAGAGTAGGAAGAGTAGCGTTCTTGAGTTCGTGAAAAGGCAATTGATCAGGTGAAGAGTACTAAGTGTACTTTTCAATCGTTTAGGGTTTCTAGAGAAAGTGGAAGAACTTAGGGAGGATGAGGAATGAATGAATGTATATAATCTAAATAATTGATGTTGGTATAACTTCTGACGGATACCTTACAAAATGCCATTGGTGGGTTATATATACCCTTTACATGATCTATACATATACGTACATATCTATTTTATCAAACTTGAGTGACGTCATCGCATGGTTCAGGCTCTGACACGTGTACGGCCCGAAAGAGAGACCACCGTTATGCCATCCCTCCTTTGATTGGTCGATAATATTCCCACTTAAAGGTATGACTTATCTTGGTGATGTTGACTCGTGTGAGGAGGGGACCACCACCCTCTAACAGACTCACATGACCAATCGCCCCATCCCAGGCGCAAGCTTGCCTTCTTTCCCCTTCTTAAGAGTAATTCCACACCCGCACTCCTTGTGGGGGTTATCTGGTTTACCCGGGAAGGAGATGATTCTTTCCCTTCCTTTTTGGTCGAACCGGAACCTCATTAGATTCTCTTGCAACACGTGCTTGCTGACGATCGTGTGACGAGGTCTGAAATTCATGATGACCTAGGGGTCATAGAGAGAGCCTGTACCGTCAGGGGTTGTCTGCCCGTGTGTCTTTGATGCGATGTTTCTAGGCTTAAGGATTTTACCTTTGTGCCATTTTTACACCGTTATTCTCTTATTGCCTGCTGAGGTGTCCCCCTTCCATTGGCTTATTTCAAACGCTTCACTATTCCTCTCTTTCTCTCTCTCTCCTAACCTTATATATAAGGAAGGACCATTGGTCTGCTTAAATGGTTTCCACCTTTCTTCATCTTGTTCTTCATTCTTCATCTTTCTTGAGAAATCGCCTTCACTTTTATTGACATTATTCATCTAACCATGAGTTATGTTGAAGGTTCATCGCCGTTGACTATCTCGTGGAATGAAGCGGAATTTCGTCGCTTGATTCAAGTTTTTGGCATTCTTGAAGAGGCTCTTCCCCTATTTCCTTCTCCCAATTCTTCTGGTGATTCGCCCCCAGAAGGGATGGTCACCATTTATGCTCATTTGGTGATTTATGGGCATCTTCGTTTGTCGTTCACCCGTTTTCTTATGGATATTCTTCAGCACTATGAAATTCATCCCAACTGTCTCTCCCCTCTGGTGGTTATTAGGATCAAGCATTTTGAAAATTGTTGTCTTGCCCTCCGGCGTGTTCCTAGTATTGAATCTTTCAACAAGTTGTACCAGAGCTCCCCTGGGGATGGATTCATATCGTTTACTAAAAGGAACAAACCTCCCGCGCAGATCCTGGACTCTCCTTCCAGCCTGCGGGATTGGAAAAAGCCGTTCTTTTAGGTTACTAACCGACTAATTTCTTCTCTTGTACTGCCGGAGACTGTGGCCCGCTTGGATGAGCCACCGTGCTCGAATGCTTATGAGACCGACCCTACCTGCAAAGCTTTGTTGCAGCATGTAGCTCCCTATAAAATCATTCCGGAAGTATCCCTTGCGGGCGCGAGTATGAGCCGCAAGTGGAACCATCCAAATCATGTGCCACTGTTCCTTGATCCATCTTCTAAGATTGGTAAGTTCTTGTCTATTTTTTATTGATCATTGTCACAGCATCTGACGTGTTGCTCTTATCTGTGCGGTATTTCAGCTACCACTTTTATGACCTTTTATTTGCCCCACCCAACAAGAAACTAGTTGCTACCCTGTGGGTTTTAGGGGAGCATGAGCAGAGTCTGGGACTTAGGTTTTACCATAACTTCTATCATATCTGTCCGCAAAAACTGGATAGTAAGCATTTTACCTTCTTTTTTTACTTACATGTGTGTTTAGTCCCCTTAATAATGTCCCATTTGTGTGCATTCATCTGAGCATCATTTTGAGTTTTAATTTCTTACCAAGTGGTCCGGAGATTGTTATTCCTTTCCCTCCTTTTCTACTTCCTGATTCTCAGTCCCTGAGCGGGGACAGGTTTACGAGGGCCTTGAAGTTGCTGAGGCCGATCCCACCGTCCATTGGTCCATTTCGAAGCCAGGGAAACCTAAGACCAAAGGTGCGGGGGTTTCTAGTATCGCGACTAAGGAGACTTCTACTGGTCCTCCTCTAAAGCTCACTGTCAAGAAACCTTCTAGCAAAGGCTCCGAGACATCCGCATCCTATACTCCTGCTCCGTCAACTGTTGACAAACCCATATCTACCGCGGCACCGAAGCGGAAAGTTACCGAATTACCTTAGTCTTCTATTAAGCGTGCGCGTCTAAACCTTAGTGACGTGTATGCTCAATTGAAGACGAGTCAATCTGCATCCTCTACTGCATCCGGTACGCTTTATACTGCATTCTTTTTTTTCCTTCTTCCTCTCTTTTGTTGTTGTTGTTGTTGTTTTTTTTATATATATATAAGTTCTCTTTCCTTTTTATTTTTCCAGAATCTTACAAGCCACCATCTTCAAGTCCCCTTCCAAAGGAGAAAGAAAGTGTTGAAGACTCAACCATTCGACCAGCTGAGGCTTCCCCTTCCCCCACTGTTCTGCCATCAACGAAACCTGCACCGTTAGAAAAGGTTCCGGAGCCAACTCCGTAGGGACCTGTTAGCACTGTGCCCCCTTGGACACCGCACACCCGGCTTCCCGACCCCGCTCTGGAGGCAAGGGTGTTTTATTGCTGCATACTGATGTATCCCGCCGTCATACGGGTGCGGGTTGGGAGACAGGTTTCTATGATTCTTCTAACTCTCCTGAAATTATAGCCGAGAATCCAAAAGGAAAGCCATCTGATATTTGGCAGCCAAAACCAAGCATAGTGAAAGACGTTCCTTGGCTTCGTGACCATCCTTCCATGTGCCGCGACCTTCTAATGAATATGTTTCCACCGGCCATGATGCGGTCCTTGTCAAAGAGCACTATTGAGAACAACTCGGATGGTATATCCGGGTATGTGGTTGGTGCCATGGCTTACCTTACCCATGTCTGCTGCGAGTGGTCATCCCTAAAGACTGAGAATGATTCTTTGAAGAAGAAAGTTGATGATTTTGAGAAGAAGGCTAGCGAGACCCGCGCTCTTTTGGATAGGATACATGCTCTTGAAACTGAAGTCAAAGCGGAGCGTAATGCCAAGCTTGAAGTTAGGGAAGAGGCGGCTGTGACTGGACGCCGTTTAGAGTCCTATCGAAGGGAACATGATGCTGCTCTTCATTCATTAAAGACCCAGGTTGCCAAGAGGGATGTAATGCTCACTAGCCGTGATGCCGAAATAGTGGGTGTTAATCATGAGCTGAATGATGTCGAGCAGCAAAGCACCCTTAGGGCATTTGAGAGGGAGAGTTTAGAGACTGCGGCCACCCGTGCGCAACACCGTGAACAATGGTTGTGAAGGAGGGATTGCGCACTACGTTGATGCCGTTCTTGTTAGTGAAGAGTTCGCCCTTGCGGTCGCCAAAGTAAATATTGCCTCGGAGCAGGCGGGTTTCTTTGAGGGTATGTTGGCGGGACAGTAAGCCGCATGCGCTGGTAAGACTATGGAGAGTGTTAAAGGTTTTGATTTTGATGCTCGGTCGAAGGTGGCTACGGCGCAGGAGACCTTTGATAAGGAGACGTTTCCTATGGTTGATCACCTTAAAACTTGTGATTTTGTTTCTGACTTGTACTGTGTGATAACTGGGAATCCGGATGATAG
Organism: Rudbeckia hirta; assembly: GCA_028566315.1. NCBI lineage: Eukaryota > Viridiplantae > Streptophyta > Magnoliopsida > Asterales > Asteraceae > Rudbeckia > Rudbeckia hirta. The sequence continues at coordinate 5,434 of JAOXOA010355792.1, forward strand.
TGATTTGTACTAGGTTTGTTGAATAGCTGTTTATGTTATGCCCGTGATTGAGTAAGTTTTTTGTATGCACCTGTATTGAATGGACCACTATTTTGTTGATGCTTTGCTATGTTTAGAATTCCCTTGTATGAATACTGCTTTGCTTGTTTGCCTTTCCTACTTTTATGGTTTGTCCAATTCTAATAATATGGAAACTGGGACTCTCCAGTGTGCATTCCAGAATTTTGATACGTACTTTTTTTATGTATATGCCGAAGAATCTTCGGTCTCATGCTTATTTTTTGGACAACCGGTATATTTTCTGGACTTACACCACTCTTTTTGGACCGCCGGTATACTTTCCAGACTTATGCCACTTTTTTAGGACTGGATCGTCCTTAATCGTGTCCTGGTATTATTAGCCCCCTCTGTTTTCTTTACGAGGCAATAGCCCCACCGCAGCCCCTAAGACGTTGGCCACACAGTCCAATGTCTCAAGGAAGGATGGGTTGGCCACCCCATTCCTTGCTGTTGCGGTGTGTATATTACCACCGCATGAACTTTTTGAATTGTAATGCTTACTCATACATAAGAAGCATTAATATTATTACTGTCAAAATCCGTATATAGCATTGCCATAGATGCCTTACAGTTTTGTGCATTTGGACTTTGCTCTTTGTAAAATCATGGGGCTAGACTTCTCATGCTTGTCTTTAAGGCTTTCTTCTTGAGTGGAGAAGTTTGTGAATCGTGCGCCCTTTTGGATTTGAGTGTGAGGATGAGTAGGCTCCATTTTTTGATTTACTTAATGAACTCATCGTTGTTATGAGCACACTACCATTTGTGGAGACAGTCTTGCTTGCCCCTGCTGTTGTGTATTTACTTCCGTACATTTTGGATGCCTGACACGTCCTGAGAATAGCTGCGGGCCTGCCAGTAGTGCCTATAGGGACCGTTGTTTTGATGTGTATTGCAGACTTCCATTTTAGAGCTTTCTATCCGGTATGCTTGACTTGCATTTTTTCATGTGACAACCTCTTGCCCGTGCGTGTTTTGCCGCGAACGCGTTCCATTTTTCTTGCTTAGTCTGCCTTTTTTCGCCCTTGCTTCTTGTTATTGAATTGTCGTGCATTTTGACACATGGTACTTCCTTAAGTGTCCCCCATAAGTGGGATCCTTCCTTTGGAAGACGCTCCCTTCTGTTTCCCCGCATTGTTGCGTGCATGACACGCCGCCTAAAATCATGTGCGCGATCAACTTGCATGTTTTGTTTGACTTTCCAGGTCTTCCACCTTTGTTTATCCCATGCAACTTGTTGTCATATTTCACATCCCCCCTTTCGTCAGGTCTTATGGATATTACCCAAACCCCATCGGGTTTTGACATGTTTCCATTTCTGGAATCATTCTTAGAGGTGCACCATGCCGACCTCTGTTTCCATTCCTCTCGCACCATCCTATTCTGTCTGTCTTGTATCTGTTGACCCTGAACTTTACTTTCTATTTTTCCAATACCTTTGTTCTTTTTCAATCTCCTAACATCACACACCACGTGCGGCATCTGTATCCTCCTTGCTGCTTTCTTTCCTGACACTTGCGTTGTGTCACTTAGGTAGATGGGATAACTCTGGTTATACCATTGATGTCACTTTAATGCTTGAGTCGCCGCCCACGTTGTGGTTGTTCGCGTTAATTCTTTGGGTACCTTTATTGTGCGACTTGCTTTGCTACTATTGGACCTTGTCCAGAGCTTTTGTATAACGGTCCTCTGAAAAGATCGTGACACTGCAATAGCTGCTGGAGGATCGTCTCGGCCTGCTGATTGTATGGGCGCATTCCCCGCACTCTCCAGTGCTTGTAGGCTAGTCATCTTTTTTCCCATTACCGCGTTCTTTGATATCATCATCGACTTGGCCATCCTTCTTCCCCTGATGGAATATTTTCCATTCTTAGCTTTGAGCCCACTTATAATTGGTTCAAACCTGATAGCTTATTTCTTGGGGGGGGGGGGGTCACCCATGGATGTAACAATTCCATCTTCTAATCCTCCCCTTGCCAGTTCTCCTTGCATACCGCCGTGTCGCTTGCTTTATTAGTGGGGGACATGTTTCTTGTTTTTCCTTGTTGTTTCAGTTTTTGTCGCTATCCCTTGCTTAATTCCTGATGCTGTCTTGGTGCTTTTTCCTCCGGCTACTTTCGTATTTACTTTCTTCATCCAATTAGCGGTAGTTTGATGCCAGGCTTCATCAATTCCTGACTTTGCATGTATTTTTGCCTTTTCTGTGTTGCCTCATTTTAGGTTGACATTTTGTTGCGCACTCCCCGCCGCCACTTGCTGTGAGTGCTTTAGTCTTGATTTGTCCCTTCCTTGGGTTCCCTTTGTTCTCTATATCATTCCTATCTCTTCGCTGGGATTCCGCGAATGTCGATTATGTTGCTCGAAACCGATTGTTTTCTTGGGTGTTAGTTCTTGAAGTTTTTTGTTGTCCGCCGCGCTACGTCCCCATGCACGAATGTTCCTGTAGTACTTATAGTGTGTAGTAGTTGTCGTTTGAGTTGACTAACCCGTTATGTCCGCACAATCCGCCTCAGATTTTATGGATGCTTGTCCCATAGGTGTGTTGAAAAAGATCGTCGCGTGGGGTGGAGAGACGACCACCCCGTACCTTGCATGTGTCACATTGCCAATTATCATGTTGTTCCTGGTTCTGCCCAGATGACGAACCATTCTATATTCAAGGTGATCTCGCGCTTGCCATCTTTCAAGGTGACGGGGAGGCGTAGCTTTCCCAATGGTGCTACTGTAGTCCCTACAAAGCTTCTCAAATTTTCTTCGCCTGATGACAACCTTCCTTGGTCTCTTGCATCGAGTGTCAGGAAGAATCCTTCATACATGACATCGGATTTCGCCCCCGTATCCCAAAGGATTTTTCCCATCCTACCTTTTTCCATTGATACTGTAATAGCTACCCTTCCCTGTTGCGTTATCTCTGAAACAATTAGGGGGAGCCTCAGGGGTCGTGACATCCATGTCTTCCTCTCCGCATCCTTTCTAGTTGGTACCCATTTACGACTTTCATATACTACCTCGATGGCGTCCAACTCTTTAACTTCGTTCTTTGGTTGCGCGGACGGCTGCAGTCCGTTGCATATCTCTTTTAACAGGTGGGAGAGTTTACCGGATTGTATGGCTAGGTCGATCTTCTTCTGCAAATGAAATAGTTATCTGTGTCGTGCCCCACATCCCTTTGATAGTCACAATATTTTGTTTTATCCCTAGATTACTTGGGTTTAAAGGTCTTGGATCATCAAAGTTTACTATCACTGCCGCCAACACCTGTCGCGGGCTTATCGTTAATCTGTTCACCCATCGTTGTGATGCTGTCCACCTATTCACCCCCCTCCCTCGCGTGGTTTGGGTATGCTTTCTCTTTTCCCTTCTATCTCCGAAGGAGGTTCTAACCGCGACCGAACATTACTTCCCTGATTTCCTATGTATCTCTTCGGCTGATTTTGCTTCCACATATCCTGTCGTTCCCGCTTAACCTCTTTCTTATCGAACTCTCTACTGTTTCTGATCGCCTTCTCTACGCGAATGTAATTCCATGCGACATCCATTACTTCTTTCATTGTCGTTGATAGACCATCTTTTCCATGTAATTTCCTTACCAGTTCATCGTTTTGCACCCCAGTCACGAATCCTGCCACCAACAGATCGTCTGTTACTCCCGGAATCTGAAGGCTCTCTCTGTTAAATCTTCTTAGGAAATCCTCAGTAGACTCCGTGTCTCTGCTTCTGATATGCAGAACCTCTGTTTTGTTTTTTGTGTATCTTTTCTGTTGGTTGAACTGCTGCATAAATGCCTCTATGAGCTCTTCATAGCCATCTATTTACCAAAGGAAAACTATCAAACCATACCTGTGCGGCCCCCATAAGCGTCTGGATGAACATGTGGCACCACACAGGAAGTGGCCATTGCTCCATTGTTCCTGTGCTATTGATAACACTTAGATGATTGTCCGGATCCGTCGTTCCATCGTATTTTCCAACTGTTGTGGGCATTTTTTGCTTCGAGGGTAATTTTGCTCCTGCAATTTTTGTTGTGGACTTTGACTTAGCTACCGAGCTAGTAGGTTTATATGGCCTTGTCAAGTCCCCAGTCACGTCATCTTCTCCTCCGTTCATACCGTTTCTGTTGTTTGCCACAGTCCCTTCCGGATGTTGTTGCGCGGTTTGCCCCGCCTGCATAGCTTGCATCATTTGGTTGTATGTTAAGAGTGCCTGCTGTTGTGCTTGCAACTATTCCACCCCATATAACGGGGGCATTCCAGCCGGGACCATTATCGGGGCCCTTTGACCATACGGTATATGCGGTGCGGGCAACCACTATGGCAAAGCCAAAGTACCTCCTGAAGCCATTATTTGGCTTTCCTTTACTCCATGCCCTCTACACATTCCTTGTGGCGTTGTATGCCTAACACTCCGCATCATGTCCACCGGACCTCCACTCGACACCATGCCCCCTGGGGATGAGACGGGCCTAAACGTGCCTCCCGAAGGTCCCTAGGAGCATGGTCCCGCACTACCTCCCTCAGGGCACCCCCGAAACTTGACGATCCAGGTCTATCTCTGTAATGCCACTGAGTCACTGGGAAACTCACTGCCAAAAACGGTAGCGGTTGTACGGCTGAATTACTCGTACCCACTCCCGTATGAACAATTACGCTCTCAGCTAATGACAGTTGTAGATTTGGGTTCATAGGATTACCTTGTTGAGCGCAAACCGTAGGTGTGGTAAATTGATTACTGTCACTCCGTGACGCTTAAATGTTTTCCGCTGATTCGATCGTAACCCCCACTCCTCGTGGAGCTGGTGGCTGGTCCCGCATGGATCTGTTGTTTTCACCTATGCTTCCCATCGGTTACTAAATTGGTGTTGGGTGTTCTACTTTGATATGTTCATCCAAATCCTCATCAAAATCGTCCTGAGACTGTTGGTTTTGCATGTTGTTCTATCGGTTGAGCACGGATGGCACCAATGAAGAGTACTAAGTGTACTTTTCAATTTTTTAGGGTTTTTAGAGAAAGTGGAAGAACTTAGGGAGGATGAGGAATGAATGAATTTATATAATGTGAGTAATTGATGCTGGTATTACTTCTGACAGATACCTTACAAAATGTCATTGGTGGGCTATTTATACACTTTACATGATCTATACATATACGTACATATCTATTCTATCAAACGTGAGTGATGTCATCGCATGGTTCAGGCTTTGACACATGTACTGCCCGAAAGAGATACCACCGTTATGCCATCCCTCCTCTGATTGGTCGATAATATTCCCTCCTAAAGGCATGACGTATCTTGGTGATATTGACAGGTGTGAGGAGGGGACCACTACCCTCTAACAGACTCACATGACCAATCGCCCCCTCCCAAGCACATGCTTGCCTTCTTTCCCCTTCTTAAGAGGAATTCCACACCCGCACTCCTTGTGGGGATTATCTGGATTACGCGGGAAGGAGATGATTCTTTCCCTTACTTTTGGGGCGAGATGCCTTCTGGTGAAGCCTGGCTTTGTCTGCATCCTTCCCATGGATGCGGAGGTCTGAATTACCTTTATAAGCCCTTTATGCTCAGAACATGATCCTACCCGCACTCCTTGTGGGGGTGCTGTGTCATGGTGCATCTTCATCTGGGATCAATTTGAAGAAGAACCGAACGATTCAGGGAATTTTTCATTGGAGATTGATTGGAGAAATCAATTAAGAGATAGAGAAGACAACGGTTAGAGGACCGAGTTAGAGAAAACTAAATTTGATCAGGGATAAAATTTAGAGATGAGTAAAACAGAGCATTTGAGAGACAAATGCAAATAGAGTTTAAGTAAAAGACATGGAGTTGTTCGAGATAGGAGCCTCCAAATAATATGACAAAGACGAATGCAAGAGGCATAGTGAGACACCTACAAGAGTTTAGAAAGAGAACCAAAAAGAAGCCGAGAGACATGCAGAGACCAGAGAAGTGGTTAAAGAGTATAAGTGTTGCAGAGTAGCCGCTAACCAGAGAGACATGATTGAAGATAAGGAAGAACCAATCTAAGTTAAGACAAGAGGACACGACATAGATAAAATCAATAAAGGTGTGAGGAGTGAAAGAGACAACTGGAAACCACAAGTGAAGGATGAAGTTGTGAGCAAGAGACCAAGAGAAACTACAGGATGAAGCAAAGATTGAAGGCCTTGACTATTAACAGATTAGGAGGGATGTTATCTGTCAATTAAGTCCGGGTTTTAAAGTGTCATTATGAAAAGTTAAATTTTGGGTGTAAAGTGTCAAGTTTAGAAGTTATAAACCACATTTAGTGAAGGGGTGCAATGAACGGGTGTGACCGTTCATGAAAGGTTGTGTCTATAAACAAAGGGGTTTCTATTGAACCCAATATATGTGTGTTGTATGTGACAAATATATGTGACCGATTATGATTCAATAAAGATACGAGTGTTTGTGTGATTGTGTTCGTGTACATGTGTTGATTCGGGTGATGATGATCCATGTTGGGGCAACAGGCCATAGTTGGGATTCCAAGGAATAAGGGTCCACTTTGGAAATTATAAAGTGTTTAAAATCGATAACCGGTCAGTAACATATTTTATTCAAAGGTATTAAACTAATATTTAAATCAAAATCCATGTGTGAGTGAGTTCTTGGGTTAGGCCGAGAATGATGTATATGTGTGTTTTAGTTAGAAAACTTTGTACCATCATAAATGATTTCCACTTTTGTTAAGAAATACTTTTAAATGCTTAAAATACTTTTAAGTTAGAATCATGTGTATAAGAGTTTTAGTTAAAAGATTTGAAATTAAACTAAAAGAAAAGGAACATAAGAGTTTGTGGGTTACGTGGGGGTATGAGATTTCAAGAATGAAACCTGATTTGAAAGATGTTGATACACGATGAATCCTTGGTCAGGCTCTTAACTTGCATGGAAGTCTTCCATCAAAAAGTCAAGTATAAAATAATCTTAGTTGGAGTTCAAGACTTCATTATAAGGGAAATAGTAATGACGCTTACGGTCAAGATAAAGATTTTTGGATGTTGATACCATGCTTCTTGTTCTTCACGTTTTCGATGGATTGTTCTTGGTAATCTTCTTGGA